>CAUYON010187386.1:0-45103 GCA_963573935.1 Arctocebus calabarensis
ACCACACACCTAAACTGCTTGGGACCTGTGAGTATCAACGACCTGGCCCAGAGGGCCCTGCAGACCCCATGCTGTGGCAGGGCCTTCAAGGGGCCAGCCCCTTCCTGGAGGTGGGGCAGTGCTGAGTTCTGATTAAAAAAAAAAAAAAAAACAACTTTCAGGGATAACAGGCAGAGAGCAGGAATCCAAGAGTTTCCCGGGGGACCCCTCAGAGAGAGCCTTGGGAGCCGCACAGCAGGGCAGTGGGTGTGGGACCTGGGCATCAGGGCCCTGGCATTGGCCTAGTCTGATACCCTGTCTCTCTGGCTGTGATACTATATGGTAAGAACTAGGCATTTGGTCTCTGTCCCTGGTTTCTGGCACAGGGCTTCTAAAACCCTGGAATCTTAATCCTAAGAGTCATGTTTGCCAATGAGACTGCTGGTGACTGGTGACTCCTAGAAAGCTTTGGGATGAGGGCTGGTCACCCACAAAGGCCGAGGCAGGACTAAAGGACTGGGACTTGCAGTGCCCTTCCCCCAGGCTGCAGGGAGGGGAAAGGGTTAAAGATTGAGTGGATCACCAGTGGCCAATGGTTTCATCCAGCATGCTGGCATAAGGAAGCCTCAATAAAAGCCCCCAAACGACAGGGTTCAGGGAGCTTCTGGGTGGCTGGGAGGGTGGTGCACCCTGTCCCATGTGCCCGGCCATATGCGTCTCTTCCTCTGGCTGTTCATCTGTGTCCTCTGTAACCACATGGGTTCATCCAAGTTGTGAACCATTCTAGAATGTTAATAGAACCAGAGAAAGGGGTTGTGGGAACCCCAACTTAAAGCTGGCTGGTCAAAAGCACAGGCCATTCCTGGACCCGCAACTGGCATCTGAAGTGGGTGTGTCCTGTGGGACTGACCCTCAGCCTCGGAGAGCTGAGGCTAAGGCCCAGGACAGCCAGCCAGTATCCACCAGACAGCTGCTTGTTTTATGTATGGGGACACCAGAGGTGAGGAGTCTATGCGGAGCCAAGACCCTGTCCCAGTGACCTGCCTGGAGAAGGGGTCAGCCACCACCAAAGAGCTTGGGCCTGTCTTCATCACAACAACAAGGCGGGGGAGGCAGGAGGAAACAGGGACATAGAGGTCTTGGGATAGCCCCAAAGTGAAAAGTAGAGGGAATCCTAGGTCCTCCAGGAAACAGAGATTAGGACATGAGCTTGGGATGAGAAGGGGGTTTGGACAGGAAAAATGACCCCCAGAACCTGGCTGCTGGGGGGCAGGGGCAGGGGTGAGGCCCATGCTGGGTCACAGTCAGTTGATGCTGGGAGGTCAGGGAGGTGGGGCTTGAGAAGCTTGCACGTAGGGGTTACGAGAGCACGTCTGACTCTAGGCTGCAAGAGGGGCGCAGTCGAGTGTCCTTGGGAATTTAAGAGGCAGACGGATGGAGAGAAAGTAGAACAGCAAAAGGGCCGGTGGTCTCCTCAGGTGCCCTGCTGATTTAGGCAGGTGCTCCTGAATGGCAGGGACAAACATGTCCATGTGTGAAGTCTGGGAAAGGCGGAGCGAGGCCTGACCAGCCCACGACAGGCTGTCATGGCTCAGGAGCCTGGAGCTGGCTCCACATCTCAGACCAGACTGGCTCAGGATGCTCGTGTCCTATTCCTGGTCGACCTTCCCTAGTCCTGGCCACAGCTTACCTGCTCAGGTGTTTAATAGGAACTGCGGGGATGTTTTGGTCCAGGCTTAGGCCAGAGGATTAGAAGGGATACAGATCCAGCAACTGAAATTGGCTGAGAAGACAGACTACTGTGAATCACAGATGTAGTGGGGGGACATAGAATCCCCTGGAGATTCATCCCACACAAATGGTGGGGAGTTCAGGCCTGTTTTATTTTTAAGACAGTGACTTAAATTCCCAAGGACACTTTTTAAACTTTGGGTAGTTGGCTATATAACCAGGTAACGATTATTGGGTACTTCTTTTCTCAATATTTTATTATAAAAAATATGATTGAGTATCCATTTAAGAATGTCCTTATACATGCATATTATTATTATTATTATTTATTTATTTACTTTTCTTTGTAAGACAGAGTCTCACTATGTTGTCCTTGGTAGGGTGCCACGGCGTCACAGCTCACACCAACCTCAAATTCTTGGGCTTAGGCGATTCTCTTGCCTCAGCCTCCCAAGTAGCTGGGGCTACAGGCGCCCTCCACAACTCCTGGCTATGCTTCGGTTATAGTTGTCATTGTTGTTTGGCAGGCCCGGGCTGGATTTGAACCCACCAGCTCCATTGTATGTATGTTCCTTTCATTCCTTTCTAAAAGTAACTGCCTTTGTCCTGCCTTTACTCATTCATGATGACTGCCTTTTTCATTCATTTATTTTTTACATCATTTACATACGTATCCGCCCACCATAGTGCCAAGAAGGGCTGGAGGCTCCTGAGAAGCTCCCATTTCCTAGGCACCTGCATCGAGACTCACAGCCCTTTTTGTGCCCTGACAAGGAGACCAGCTCCATGACCCCCTCTCCACCCCTCCCCACCGCATTGACAGGCTATAAATGTGTGCTCCAGCTTTAACTGAAAAGAACAAACTTTGGCTGAGGCAGAAGGCATTTAAGACCAGCCTGGGCAACATAGCGAGACCTCATCTCCACAAAAAAATTAAAATCTAGCTGGGTGTGGTGGTGTGCACCTGTAGTCCCAGCTACTCAGAGGCTGAGATAGGAGGAACCCTTGAGCCCAAAAGTCAAGGCTGCAGTGAGCTATGATGGCGCCACTGTAGTCTTCTAACCCTGATCCTACCCTAACCCCATCCCAGCTCTGCCACCTCCTGGACGTGTGACTGGAGGAGTTACTCAGAATCTTCATCTGTGAGATGTCAGTGGGTGAGGGCACAGGACCTACCTGTGAGAGCCACGTGAGCCTCACAGCACGCAGAAACCAAAGTCCTTCCCGCTTGAGGAGGCTGGACTCCGCTCCTGGAAGCACAAAGGTTCTGACTCTGGGGAGGCAGTGGGCTGGCTGTCAACGGGACACTGTGGGAGGGACTGTCCATGCTCACTGCTCTACAGGAGCCAGCAAGGGTCTCCAGAACCACCCTCACACTGCGTCCCTCCCTGACAGCCCTGACTCTCCCAGGCTGGAGTGTGCAGGACAAAGGCCAAAGTCCTAAGTGCCTCCCTAGCAGCCAGCTGTCTGGGGGCGTGCCCGAGGACTTAAATACTGGGCATCCTCCACCTCCTTTCCAGGCCCCTCCTCGTCTGGCGTCAGCATGGGGCAGAGCCCCCTCCTCCTAGAAGCCTACTGGTTCCTCTCTTACCAGGCCTGAAGTCTCCTTCCTCCCTGGGCTGCCCCTGCCTCTCGGCTGGGGCCCAGGGTCTATCTTACCCCCCTGGGCTATGCTTTTCCTGAGTCTGGGACTTGGTTTGACTCACCCTGGAATTAGTGTCTGGCTCAGTTCAAGGGTGGTGATGGCCGCACTCAAGGCTGACTGGTTAAGGTGAATGAGCAGTGTGGTGAGCCCCAGCTATGGGCCGAGCCTTCCTGGATGTACAGCCACTAAACCCTGAGGCGGAAGGGTGGGCTGTCTGCATCCTGGGATGCAGAGAGGGTTGTGCAGACCCGGCAGCATCAGACACCGGCCCTGTTTGGTTCCAGACGAAATGGGGTTATCTTCACAAAGTTGAAGTGCTTCCATAGCGAGTGAGGACTGTATAATTCCTCTGGGGAGGGACTGTCTGAAGGTTCTTAGCCGGATCTTAAGTTCTGCAAATGCCTTTTTAAAATTAGCAACCGTATATTGAGCATGTGCCAGATGCTGAGAGGGAATTAACTGGTTTACTCTGACGAGATTGCTCGCCATACCCCCATTCTACAGATGAGGAAGCTGAGGGCTGGGAACCGTATGAACTCGCCCCAGGACACAGGGGTAGGAAGGCACAGAGGGGCACCTTCAAATGCAGGCAGTGGGGGTTGTGCTGCCCTCACACAGCGCCCTCCTCGCTGCACTGGAGTTCCGTGCATTTCATTTCTTTAGAAGAAGTTCTGAGGGCCCCTGACCCAGCCCAGACGTCCCTCTTCACAGATGGGGACAATGGGGCCTGGGAACAGGTGCTGAAGGGCTCCTGGCCACATGGGGTGTGTGGCGGAATAAGGATTGGAACCTAGGCCTGTGCTCAGTGTGGGGCTCTCCCACGGGACCAGTGTGAGATGGCGGCGTGTGGAGCAGCGCAGGGGGGCAGGACAGGCCGAGGGGCCCATCCGGGCCCCACCGCTCAGTTTTCTCTGCTGAGAACGGTGATGTCTGTCACCCTCCTCCGGAGAACGAGTGGGGAGTCTGATGGTAAATGCCGTTCTTGGCCTCAAGTCTGCAGGGCATCGGGCTGACCTTTAACCTCATCTCGCTGCCTGGGAAACCCAGGGGCAAACACAACGGTACAGAACAACGATGTGTACCAAGCAGCCAGCGCGTGGGGCTTCACAAAGACACCCCCCAACCTGGACAGAGGGGTAAAGCAGAGGAGTGAACAGGTGGGGCACAGCCAGTGTCTGAGGAAAACAGCCACATCCTGAATGGTCAATGCAAGGCAGCCAGACACAGCAAGGACGTGCAACCACCGAGGTTCCCAGCCACTGCACAGGGGGCTCCAGGGTGGCCTGCTGTGGGGCAAGAGGGTGACAGCCTCATCTTCACCCCAGGGATGACGCTAACGCCTGAGGTGGACAGTATTCCTGAGCCTCCTGAGGGCCGTAGCTGCTCCAGCCCCCGCAAATGGGTAAGTTGGGATGATAATTCTACGGGGTCGTTGCTGTACGTTCTTGAAACACAAAACAGTTTTGTACATTCCTGCTCAGGTGCAGGCACCAAACTGAATCACTACGGATGCTTCATTTCATTAATGATCAGAATTTTGAAACTGAGTCTGCACTTCCCACCCTGCTGGGCCTGGCAAACTCCATGGTCACCAGCAGCACAGGCGTGTGGGCACAGGCAGTCACCACAGGCAACCCAATGGTCAGGCCAGACACCACAGGGGCCCTTGTGCTAGAGATGGTGGGGCCCTCTGCCCTTGGCAGGATGTGTCACTCTGTGAACATGGGTCCTGCTCTTTGTGACTCCAAGTATACCCAGGTGCCATTCGATACTTACGCCGACAGCTCTGACTCGCATGTCATATCCAAGAAGGACTTCTTTTAAATAAAGAAAAAAAGAAAAGAACTGCAGATTTCACCAGAGGTTTTTATTTTAACCACATTAGGACCCTGACTTTCAGCTCCATGGCAGTGAACATGGTCGGGCTCCTCTGCACACTGGAAGGACCCCGGGGTCTGCGTTTCCCAAGTCCTAGTGGACTCAGGTAAGACACTCAGAAACTCCTCCACTGCCCACTCACCGGGGGCCCCAGGGCGGCCTGCGGTGCTCAGAGCTGCCCCCTTTGATTGGCAGGATGGGGCCAGGCCTTGACAAGCCAGGCTCTGGCAGCTGTGCACGTCCGCCAGAGACGGTCAGCAGGTGTTGAGCCTTAGCAGTGACCAAAGAAGAAATGCTGCCTTGGAGTTTCATGGACGCACACTGGGTTCTTAAAAAAACAAATCTAACAGAGAAGTAAATAGGGGCCAGAGGGTGCCTGGAGGTGGGGGAGGAGGGAGAAGCTTGTCTGTAAAGTGCTTTCGGGGCTCGAGAACCTTGTTAATCTAGTCGGGCACACTGCTTCACTCAGAAAGATCAGGATGGGGTGGAGACTGCATGCAATTCCCAGCAACGCCTGGCATTCAGAGTGGACAGAATTAAACAGTGTCACTCCCTCATCAGAGTCCGAGCAGTCCACACACGAGCAGAGGTCTCCAAAGCCCTGGGTCTGCACATGCACGCGTACACACAGCATCAGCGTGCGCCGTCTGGCTCAGTCCTCACAGCAGCATGCCCTGGGACTGCTCTGACTGGCAGGTGCATTCTCACACCGCCGACAGGAACGGGAAGAAGAAGAAGTCGAAGGCGAACTTGACGGCGCCGTGCACAGTGCTGCGCCAGTCGTGTTCGATCTTCACGTGCCGCCTGGCTGGCGACAGCTGCGCCATGCAGTTGAGGCAGCTGATGGCCTTGAGCTCGAAGACGGGCCATTTGCTTCCCAGGCGGCCCTCCAGGATGGTGCTGAACTCGATGAGGCTGCCCTGCCGCAGGCTGAGCAGCACGCTCTTGAACTCGCTGCTGGCCCGCAGCACGATGTCCTTGGTGACGTCGTCCTCCTCACGGCTGCGGCTGCTGTTGGCGGTGCTGCTGTAGGGCATGCCCACGGTGATCTCAAACTTGTAGCGGTCAAACTTCTTGATGTGGCAGGGGTGCTTGGCCAGGAGCTTGAGGCGGCAGAGCTCTTCCTCGGCCGTGGCGGTGCCGCCGGCACTGCAGGAGGGGTAGGCCTCGCCGTACAGGCAGCGCATCCAGTCGCCGATGAAGAAGGGCAGCATGTTGATGGCCGACTCGGCGCTGTTGTCGATGTCGGTCACCCGGACGTACTTGAAGCGGCCTGTCCATGTGACCCTGTGGCCCTCCAGGTGGCTGCAGAGGATCTGGGTACGCGCCATGTTGGTCTCCTTCCAGGCCCGCGGCCCACACAGGGCCCCGTACTGCGGCCAAGTCAGCGTGGAGTTGTAGACCTTCATGCCCTCTGAGCGGTACACATAGAACCAGCAGAAGAGCACGATGGCCGTGAGCCACACCAGGATGAGCTTGACCACAGAGCTGCGCGTCAGGGACTTCACCATCCCCACCACTGAGAAGTTGGCCTTGGTCCAGCAGTGGACCAACAGGGGGACACAGCAGACCACCATGGTGACCGCGATCTTGGTGAGCTCCAGGGACACGAACCACTGGGCAAACTGCAGCAAGCCCATGAGGGTCAGGCCGGCCACCAAGATGGGCAGGGCAAAGAGGAAGAGGAAGTAGCCGACGGACGCTCGGACCAGCCCCAGCCCGGTGGACTCGAGCAGGATGACCACGGAGAGCTCACACCACATGAAGCAGACCAGGTAGGGCACCAGGTAGCAGTAAGTGCCCTTGAAGTTCCGCAGCTGTGCCATGCGGAAGAACAGGTACAGCAGGTAGACGTAGAGCAGGCAGGGGACGCTGACGTTCAGGACGACCCAGTGGCCCACAGGCACCGTGAGGAAGGTCTGGCCGAGGACCTGCAGGTAGGACCCGTCCAGGGGCATGGAGGGCAGCAGGGACAGCAGGCCGGCGGCCACCTCAGTGACCAGGGCCCTGCGCGTGTAGGGCTCCGCGTGGCTGCTCAGGCTCAGGTAGCTGGTTACGGTGAAGAAAGCGGCAATGACCGCCAGCTCCGAGCAGGGCATCCAGTCCCTGCTGGCCAGCGGGAAGGAGAAGATGACAAAGAAGACCGACAGGAGGAAGTGGGCATAGGGCTCCAGGTGGTTCCAGCCGAAGTTGACCTCCGCCTGCTCCACGTCCAGGTTGGGCTCGAAGCGCAGCAGCAGGTCGGTGAGGGTGCGGAAGTTCTCCCAGGCCTTGCTGTCCTGGAACACCTTGAGGGTGCAGATCACCATGGAGATGAAGGACAGGTAGAAGACCACCAGCGGGATGAAGAAGGCGAAGAAGTCGATGGTCAGGTTGCTGACGATGAAGAAGAAGATGAGGGCGTTGATGTGGTGCGTGGGGACGATGGTGGACAGCCAATGCATGCCCGCCCGGGAGGCCACGTCGATCAGGTACTCTTTGATCTCCATGATGGCATGCAGGGGGTACTTGACCAGCTGCGGGTGGAGATGAGCACTGGAATCAGGACACAGCCGCTGCACCCAGCCACATTCAACTGCCTCCCGCCAGCCAGCCCGGCTCTGGGCAGCACGGTGCCGGGCCCTACCCCAGTGGTCCTCCTACCTGCCACACCCTCTCCAGAGGGCCTCCCCACACTCTTCGGTCCTTTCAGCCCTTCCCTCAGTTCATCCCACCCTGCAGTCAGCCTCTGTCTTCTGGGTCAGGGACCCGTCTCTGCTGCCCTCCCTATGCCTGGCTCCCTACCTTCTGCCAGGGCGACCAGGCCCACAGGCTTGCCTCCCCTGCGAGACCCCCAGCACCAGAGGGACCCACCTGGCTTGCTGCTTCCCTCCCTCAGGGCCTCCTGCTGGAAGACACTGAGCCTGGAGTGCCCGTCTGGGCGCTGCTGTGCCTCTCATCTCTCCACTGCAGCAAGGACATCACCTCCCGGGCCCTCCAGTAAGGGGGACAGTGACATTACTGTACAAGACTAGGCTGGGCTCTGGAGAGAGGCAGCACAGGCATTGGAGAAAGAAGAGTCCAGAGCAATTGTGGACAGAGTGAAGAGGTGATTCAGCTTCACAGGGCAGCCAGAGCAGTTTTTTTTTTTTTTTTTGAGACAGAGTCTCAGTTTGTCACCCTTGGTAGAGTGCGTGGCAACCTCAAACTCTTGGGCTCAAGTGATTCTCTTGCCTCAGCCTCCCAAGTAGCTGGGACTAAAGGTGCCTACCACAAAGCCTGGCTATTTTTAGAGATGAGGTCTTGCTCGGACTCAGGCTGGTCTCGAATCTGTGAGCTCAGGCAATCCACCTGCCTCAGCTTCCCAAAGTGCTCCCAGAGGAGCATCTTTTGCTGGAGACCTCAATAAGCAGCTGCTTGCTACCACCCACCCACCCTACACACATGGGACATGCACTCGCACCCACACACCCTTGCACACCCACCCTACATACAGGCACACACACGTGCACATGCCCTCCGTACTGCTTCTAACAAACAAACACACAAAGCCATGTTCAAGGTCAGCCCTCCCCTCCCTGTGTTGGTCCTCTCCAACCTCCCCACACAAAGGTCATTACGACAGTAAAGAGGAAGGAGGGGCTGCGGGAGGTGGAGGACAGCAGCCCAGGAGGGAGGCAGAGGCAATTTTGCACCCACGGCAGTTCCCACGTCCACCTGGTCTGTGCGGAACTCTGAAGGCCCTTGGTCCTGTCCGGTTGTAGGGGCAGATGGAGAGAGAGATTGGAGGGAGTGAAGCAACAGAACAGCCATGGAAGGTGCCAGTTACACAGGGTCTGGACTAACTCCAAGGAGTGGAGCCCCTCTGTGCCCAGAGCTCATCGAGGGCTGCATGACAGGGTCAGGAGGGAGCAACCAGGGCTGGGTACAGCAGCCTCCTCGGACCCACCAGAAAGCCAAGGAGGAGCCCTGGGCAGCCGCACGCCAGCACAGGAGCATGGCCCCATCTGCCCAGAGCCCCGGCCGCCAACCGAGAACACCAGGACATTGAAAGATGAGTAAGTGTGCACACCCCCACACGCACATGGTGAAGGGCTTCACTGCTTCCTATAAGACAGGCCACTTAATCTCTGCTTTACAATGAGCAAATAAATGACTAAACCAGCTTAAGGCCCTCCAGCTCTCTCTGGGGCCACCGGTCTCCCATGAGCAGAGGGACGCCCACACCTGCTAGGAGACAGGGAAGAGGGAAGACCAGCAGGGCCGTGTCAGCCACAGGGGCACGTCGGACACTTGCTGGGGGAACCAGCATTTACAAAACTGAACCCACTCTGGGGTTTCTCAGGGAGGAGACCCTTCACCGTGACGCCCGGCCAGATGGCTAAAATCAACAGCTAGGACGTGAGTCAACGTGTGCGTCAGCCGCCGCCTGCTAAGCTAATCCCAGTGGCGGGGACCTTGTTAACAGCAAGATGACCAGAGGTTACTCTGGCCTGCTGTTCAAATTAATCTGAAATCCTATCTGACTCAAAGCTGAGTATCATTTTTACCGGAGGGCCACATAATCACCTGGTTAAAAGAGCCTTTAAAGGACAAGGAAGATTCTAGAACATAATGCCTGAAGGCATCCAGCCTCTGCTTGGACAGCATGGGGGGTAGCCCTACACCTGGGCTCAATGACCAGGGAACAGTGTCCTTTTTAAGGGCCCAATCTCTGTGTCCTGCAGCCCACCCAAGCCCTTCCTCTTGGGCCCCACCAAACTATGGGATTAAAGAGCTTAGTCTCTTTTTTTGCACAGAATGTCCAAACAATTAAAATAAACTCTTCCTTGAGACAGAAGAAAAATGAAATTAAAAGAACATAGTGAGGAATCTGGTTCCACAAAAAGAACAGTGAAGTCCAGGCCGGAGGGGATCAGCCCCTCTGCTGAAATAAGACACCAGAGTCTCATAGGGAGGTGGAGGTCCAGGAGCCTACCTGGGCGCATCACAGGGCATCCAAACCCAAACAAGACTCTCCTCAAACCTGCCTGCAAGAATGCTCACGTGTTGGATTTTCCAATAATTAAATGTAAAAAAAGTTAGAATTTTAAAATATCGCTAAACATACTTCTCAGAGGGTTTTATCTGTCATGGCATCTTATGCTCCCAGGCTTGAGAAGAGAACTGCTTGCAATCTGGAACATTCATTATGGGTATAACCTTAGCACACTAAGAGGCATCTGTCGTTTTTCACTTTGGGTGAAGAAGACCTCTCCAAAGTATGTTTCCTGTTCTTTGTTCTCTAAAAGGCTATTAAAAGCTGTTCCAGCTTTTAGTTTGGGGAGAAGCTTGTGATGATTCATTACCTCTCCCATTTGCAAAAGCCTTTTAATACAACAAATTGCAAAGGAATCAAAGTGTTCTGACAGGTTCAAAAACTGAAAGGAAGCAGAGCCTTGTTTGTTTCTTGTCAGGATATTTTAAATCTTTTCCTTCTAAAAAGGATGTTCAGATATGTTACAGCACTGAGCTTTTCACCCATTAGTGGAGTGACATGTAATTCCCCATCCAAACAGGATACATTTGGAAGAAGGCAGTACGAAACTTATGTCCAGAGATAAAAGGGGACACCTAGGGAGGGCTACGGTGCCCCACTCCCAAGTTACCCCTTCACCCCGACCCTCACTGGCATTTGGGGGAGCACCTCCTCTTTGCTGAAGACCCAGCCACAGATAGGAAATGACAGCGTCCTATCTGCAAATACTATGCTTGGCTGGGACTGGTTCTAAGCACGCTGTCGGTAAAGACCAACGGCAACCTGGCTTCAGATGTTGGCTGCCCCGGCCTACATCTCAGAACCTCCACACCCTGGACACACAACTGTCCCCAGTGGGAATGCAAGGAATTTTGCTTTCCGCATAGGGTCTCACATTCAGCCTCGGTCTAGCTCCACGTCCCCAGAGCAGGGCATCACCCCTGATGTTCTGGCCACGGCCCTTCCTGAAGTGCTTCAGTGCCTGCTCTGCCCCGCCGCAGAGGGCGGCCTGCCCTACTCTCTCCACAATCCTGGCTCCAGTAAGCTACCCTTTCAGCTGACTGCCCCCGACCCTGTCTGGACACTGACAGTGGCTCTTCCAGGCCCTCAGTGAATGAAGAAGACACAGATGCCATGAACGCCAACAGAACTAACACCCACGGTGGTGTGACAACAATCGTTAGCTTGGGGCCCTGGTGCTGGCCGGGCCTTCTTGGCCATAGTGAGCTGATGTACCTGTCTGGGTCAGGAGGCCAAACTTCTGGAAATCCTGGTGTTCTCCAGAGTGAGATATGAACACATGTGATTCAATCAATTGAGCTGAACTTGGGTAACTTCGTAAGAGGCTGTTGGGCCACATCACGTTGTCTGCACCTGTGGCCCAACTGTATGACCAATAAAACAAGCTGGCAAGCAGGGAGCAGGGCCCATGTCTCCAGACATCCTGCTCCTGGCTCACTCCCTGCCATCTGGCCTGCTCACATCCTCCACATGTGCCAGTCGTCACCCCAACAGGTGCTGCCCACCCTCCCCCAACAGTCAACCTCTCTCCCCTGAGTCCTTGAAGAGTGGGGAGCAGCGGGCGCCTCTGCATTTCCTCTCCAGACTTTCTTTTCTTTTTTTCCTTTTTGAGACAGAGTCTCACTTGTCACCCTTGGTAGAGTGCCATGGTATCACAGCTCACAGTAACCTCAAACTCTTGGGCTTAAGCAATTCTCTTATCTCAACCTCCCACAGGCCCCTGCCACTATGCCCGGCTAATTTTTTTGTTGCAGTTATCATTGCTGTTTAGCTGGCCCAGGCCGGGTTTGAACTCACCAGCCTGGGTGTATGTGGCTGGCGCCCTCCCCACTGAGCTACAGGGGCCACCTAGCACTTTGTTTTGAGGGAAGACACCTCTAAGGCACTGACCTCTGTTCTGGGTCATAAACAGGTCATTTTTCTAAGTGACAAAGTCCAAACCAAAGTCTGCCTCCAATCCTGCCTGCACAAGTGAACTAGAGGGCCCCCGCACTTAACACCCCGTTTCTGAGCCCAGCCTTAAGAAAGACCTCTCTCCTGAGAACACATCCTTACATGGGGACAGAAGACACCTCAGGGGACAAGAGGCACAGTTGCAGGACACTCCCACCCACAGCTTCCTGGAAAGCTCCAGGGGTGCTTGGCAGGAACAGGTGTATGCATCCCTGGAGCAGTGGCCTCTCCGGGGTCTGGCCACTCACCCTCAGGCGCAGTGGCAGGTCCTCGGGGCTCTTTCCTGCCAGCTCATCGTCCTCGTCGTCATCCTGCAGGAAGAGGTTGGTGGGGATGATGCCCTTAGCGTACTTCTTGGTGATCTCCACGAAGTCGTCCAGTGCGATGTAGTTCTTGGCTGAAGCACAGGAGAAAACAGCATGGACCCCACCCCCCAACCCCATGTTTCAGCGCTTCTCCACCCTGCCATTATCCTCGCATGGCAGCTGGAATGGGCAGGGGCCTGAGACCGAGCACAGGAGTTGCTGAGTGAGTTTGGGTGGAGGACGCTCTTCCCTGGTGGTCTAATGGAGGGGACCAGGCTGGTGGAGAGGGAAGGGGCAGGTTGCCGAGCTTCAGCCTCCCAATCCCCTGCCCCTGGAATATGCTCCCCAGCTCCAGCGTCCCTCCAGCCCTAACTACTGACAGCTGGTGACAACCTGCATCTTAGTCTATCTCATTGCCAAGCCCTCATCCACTGCAACTCCAGCCAGCACTGGACTTCTCACAGCACTGGTGACAGCCTGTTGGTCAGCCACTTGCTAACCCCTCCACCCAGCACGATCCATTGAGGGCCTACTATGCGCCTACTAACCCCTCCAGCAGGTTCCACTGAGGGCCTCCACGCCCACTAACCCTCTATCCAACACGATCCATAGGAGTGAATGGGTTGGGAGATAGGAAATTGGTCTCAGGACACTGAGGGGAGCAGCCAGTGTGGCAGCAAGGGCCCTGGGCCAGGGGAGCCTATAGGCCAGGCGGGGAGAAGGCCACCTCTACCCACAGATTAGGCCAGGAAATGACCTAGCAAGGGGGTCACTGGTGGTTTGGTCAAGCCGTTTGGTGGGATGGCAGGAGGGAAGCTCAAGCAAGTATACAAGAGAATCTGAGATGGTGACACAGATGGCCCTTCCTTGGAGTTTGCCGGAAAGCAGGGAAGAGGAACAGGGTGACACCTAACGGGGACATTCTAGTTCAGAGGAACTGGGGAGCTCCCATGTCATTAAGGGCTAGGAGGGGAGGGCAGGTCCATAGGCTGGAGGCGCTGATCCTGCCAAGCCCAACACAGTGCCAGGAAACCAGAGCAGGGCAGTGGGGCAGCTGGGGGACCAGAATCCCGTCTGCAAAGCGACCTCGGTGGGAGGTGCCTCCCTCCAACACAGTGGGGTGCGGACGCCTCAGAGGCAGAGGCTGTTTTAGCCTCTCAGTCTCTCTGGCACATCAGTAAGAGCCCTTCCCATTTCAGTGTGATGTGTTTCTTTGCCTCCACCTGGAGCAAGAAAACCACAGCTCACACATCCCCTTCTCACTCAGCTGTGGGGGTCAGAGTATCACCAGTGTTCCCACCTGAACAGGGAACCCCTACTGCCACAGAAGATTCTGGGACAGAAGGGGTCTTTTGGTCCTCTGATCTGACCAGCCCACTGTTCAGAAGAGGAAACTGAGGCCCAGAGAGAAAAGAGAAACCTGCCCAAGGTCACAAGAAGAGTCTGTAGCAGGCCTGGGTCGTTGCCCAGCTCCCCTGTTAATGCTGGGCGACACATGAGGCCCCACACCTGACTTTTCTTTTGGATGGGAGCCCAGAGTTCTCCAGACCAGAGCCCACCCCACGTGGGCCACATGACACTCAGGCCAGTGGCTGCACATGGAGGGTGTGAAAGTCTCCTGGAACTCTCTGGCCCCAGATGTTCCAAAGGCACCCAGTTCATCGTGCCCCCACGCCTCTGTCCCTGATGCATGCTCTAGCCCTTCAGCCCTGCCCCACGTGGAGCAGAGCCCTCACCCTGTGGCTCCCCCCAGGCTGTGCTCCTGCTGTTACTCCCACCTCCAGCTCCCTTCCCAGTGTTTCTCTGTCCCCCAGGGACTGTCTCACTGCAGTCTCCATGTCTGTCTGTCTGCCCTCCAGCACACGCACTCACAGTGGGCAGGGCCCAGAACACTGGCCCTTAACGGACTGAGATCCTGTAAGTCCCTTCCTGGGCCTCACAAGAAAGACAGGACCCTGTGTGGGAGGTGGGCAGGGCAGGGCAGGGGCAACTCACACTCGCTGCTGACCAGCCGCTCCAGCATCCGCCTTTGCTTCTGCAGGGACTTCGGGACAGGGCCTGGCTGCACCTCTCCATCTGCAGGGCACGGGGTAGACTGAGAATCATGCAGGTTGACTGTCTCCTCGTGCCTTGCAGCCCTTCAAAACCTGCCCAAAGGATCCTAGGGCATCCTGAGTTCTGGGGACCCCAGCTGTGGGGTCTCTATTGCAGCTGCTGGGCAGCACGTGGCCACCTCTGTACCTCCAGCTATGACACTAGATACAGCCGCAGGTGCCTTCTTCCCAGGAGGAGCACGGCCCATCCACCTGTGGGTGGGGGTCACAGAGCACTGGGTGGACCACCCCCCTGTAATTGGTTCAACAGATGAGCACCTGGGCCAGGTTGATGCTGGCCTGTCAATGACCACCACCCAGCCCCCTGCCCAGGGGCCGGACCCTGGGACGGTGTGGCACCTGACAGGGTTGCGTACCATGCTCGTTGACCTGGCCGACGTTCTCCAGCAGCTCTGACACAGCCACCTGCTTCTTCTTCTTGGGGTTGAGCTTCCAATACATGACCAGGGCGGCCTTGCGCACAGCCCTCTCCAGGTCGGTCTCAGAGGAAAGCTGCCTCACCTCCTGCTCATTCTCGGATGTGATACCTGAGAGACAGGAGGCAGTAAGGACCTGGGACCTAGCACAGTCTCACTCCAGTTACCTGCCCGGGAGCAATGCTGGGGCCGTCCTGACAGCGCTCCATGGGCATGGGCCCCCATGTCTCGAACATGAGCCAGCAGCCCTTTCTGAGGGAGGCAAAGACTGGCCACAGGGGCAGGGGGTGAGCAAGGTCCCCAGCAGGTCAGAGGTTGACTTCTTCCCTTCACATCCAGTGGCCAGCACAACTGTCCCCAGAGGGCAGTAAGACTTGGCACGGAAGACTTGACATTTCTCTCCTTTTAACCATTTTCCCCAAATTTCCAAATAAACATAAAATTCCTTTCCTAATCGGAAAGTGCTGTATGGCTGTGAGGAACATTGAGGTCCGTCCCTGCCTGTCCCTGGCACCCTTACGCTGTCTGTCCGGCACCCTCTAGGAACTGCTGGCTCCATACTCCAGCTGTAAGTGCCGCACAAGCCCACTCCAGCCAGCCCCAGCAAGCTCAAGGTCATTCCACAGGCTCCAGAAAGGAGAGGCTGGGTTGGTGAGAAATTCTGGCTAACAGTGTTCTCTTTGTCCAAAAATATCCATCTAATTTTCAAAGAAAGATGATTCCATATAATAAATGCAACTCTTAAAATATGATGATATAAAACCAAAAGGAAATACAAGGGCTGCCTGGAAAAGTATCCAGCGACGTAACATAAAAAACTGTCACCAATGGCTGGACGCTTTCCCGACAGCCCTCATCTACCAAAATATGGAGTGCTTCTCTCTGGATTTCAAGGTTATGAGTAATTTGTACGGTTATGTTTTCTATATATTCCAAGTTTTCTATGATAGCATAAAAGACTATTACAATCTGAAAAACACCATTAAAAGAACACCTTGGTGATGTGCACTTTCGTCTTTCCTTGAGGCTTTCCTCAGGAAGCACAGCGCTCTCCAGGAATCAGCTGCTCCCCTTGGGGAGGATGATGTCCCAACTGACTGCAGGAGGCCTGGGCTGCATCCCCCACACCACCCCATCTCTCATCCCCTTCCCCTCAGTAGCCACTCCCCTCTCAACCTTCTCCCAGTTTGTTTGTTGAGACAGCAACCTCAAACTCTTGGTCTTAAGCACTTCTCTTGCCTCAGGCTCCCAAGTCGCTGGAATTACAGGCACCTGCCACAAGGCCTGGCAATTTTTTGCTGTTGTTGTTGTTGTAGTTGTCATTGTTGTTTGGCAGACTTGGGCCGGGTGTGAACCCACCGGCCCTGGTATATGTGACTGGTGCCCTAGCTGCTGAGCTACAAGGCGCCGCGCCCCCTCCTTCCAGTTTTGAAAGATCAGTCTATCTCCCCCATGGTGAGCAGGTCTGCACACATCTTCACGGGCCCACTGGCTCCAGCTGCTCTGCCCAGATTGGATGGAGAGCTCAGCTCCAGGGGATCTACCACTGTGACTGCAGGCCACGCCACAGTTCCCAGCTTTACCAACATGAAGCTGTCCCTCCTCAGCTGGCTCCAGAATCTACTGCTCAGGTTGGACCAGAACCTAGCAGAGAAGAGGGCTGTAACTGGTTACCACTTGGAGACACCAACACAAGCCACAGAGAACAACAAAGGTTTGCTTTGTCAAATATCCCAAGTTAGGCTCAAGAAACAATAACTACAATGATGAAGCCACTAGTAAAACAGAAACTGTGCTCATTTCCCAACATCATCACCAGCATCAGGCTTTCCTGTTGTTAATATTTTATTGTTTTACTAAGAAGAATGTATTTCAACTCCAACCAAATTAATACGAAAGATGTAAATTCACCATCTTTTTAGTGGCTAAGTAGTATTCCATGGTATATATACACCACAGTTTATTAATCCATTCCTGGGTTGGTGGGCATTTAGGTTTTTTCCACAATTTGGCAATTGTAAATTGAGCTGCAATAAAACAGTCTAGTGCAAATGTCCTTATGATTTTTTTTCTTCTGATGCCCAGTAATGGAATTACAGAATCAAATGGGAGGTCTAGTTGAGTTCTTTGAGGATTCTCCATACTTCCTTCCAAAAGGATTGTATTAGTTTGCAGGCCAACAGCAGTGTAAAAGTGTTCCCTTCTCTCCACAACCATACCAGCATCTGCAGCGTTGAGACTTTGTGATGTGGGACATTCTCACTGGGGTTAGGTGGTATCTCAGGGTGGTTTTGATTTGCATTTCTCTGATAATTAGGGGCGATGAACAGTTCTTCTTAGTAAAGCATCACAAGAATGGAGAAGCAAAAATCCAATGTACTCAATTCTCATACGAGGACAATTGATGCTCTTACATGGTGCAGGGTGGGAGAAGTGGGGAAAGGAGAGAGGGAAGGAGGGAGAGGGTGGAGGCCCACAGTGTGTGACACACCTGCTCTTGAGGGAAGGACACTATTATTAGAAGGACTTTACCCAACAAATGCAAGCAGTGCAACCTTGCTCTTTGTACCCTCAGTGATTCCCCAACAAGAAAAAATTAAAAAAAATTTTACTGTTGTTTAGTGAGCAGGTGGCATTACCAACTATCCATCCCTCCAGCAGCAGTTCTAAGCCTCGCGTCGACATACCTTTTCTGTCTGCCAAGCACCGGCGAAGCAGCTTGACGGCCTCCCGCCGGCCCTGCTTTGCAGCCATGATCAGCCAGTCCACAGCGGTGCAGTTATTGAGTTCTTCATCTGCGTCGTTGGCTAACTGCAGGTAGCGTTTTCCCACCTGCAAACCAGACAGCACTCTGCCTCCAGCTTCTCAGAACCTCTCCGGCCCTTCCATCCCAGCCGGCCTTCCCCCTTTGTTAACAGGCAAGAAGAATGGGACAGGAATGGGGCCCGCTGGGCATCTACACTAGGCTAGGCTCTCCTGAGGAATGCGTTCCTCCTTAAAACACCAGGAGGCAGATGTGGCCACCTCTTTCCTCAGAAGGAAGGCTACAAGGTCTATCAATTTTTTTTTCCAGCAGCTCCTACCCACCCATCGCCAAACTCAAAATTGAGTTATGACTGGGCCCACTTACCTCCTCTCAAGATAGTCAGGGCTGGAAAGGGCCAGAGCGTCTGGGTTTGGCACGGGCCCATGGACCACATTTGGCCCATTGCCTATTTTTATAAATAAAGTTTTATTGGATCACAAGTGCAGCCATGCTGTATGTGTACACTCAGTGGTAGAGCTGTGTAGTTACAACAGAGACCATACAGAGTCCAAAATCTGTACCATCCAGCCCTTTGCAAAAAAACTTGCTGGTCCAGTCCTTTCATTTTACAGATGGGAAGAGTGAGGCTCAGAGGAAAGACAGGGCCTACGTAAGGGCTGTGCTCCCCAACTTCTGAGTGCCTGGGCAACAGGTTGCAAAAGGAACTTTTAAGTACAATCTACCCATAAGGAAAAAGGGAGGGTGGGAAATCATTCCAGATGGCTGTGGTCACCTGCTGAACCACGTACAAAGGGAAGAGCGAGGAGGCAGGAAACAGCTGCTGGGGACCAGTTTACACAGGCTTGACCCCTCTGGGAAGGTGGGACAGTCACCTCCCCAGGAAGGCCTGAGACGCAGAGACACAGGGCACAGTGCTGCTGCCTGGAGCTCATCCCTTTCTCCTCCTGGGGTCTTGGGTTCTCCATGTGCCACATCAGGGGCTGGACACTGGGGTCCTCCCCTCCTCCCCTGGTACCCTAGACCCTAAGCTGAGAAATGCAACAAGAGATCTATGCACCGATGTAGCCAGCAGGTGGTTCCAGAGGCACACACCGGGTCTGAACCCCAGCTCCTCCGCTGTATAAACTGGGGAAAATCATTCAAGCTTTCTTTGCCTTAGTTGCAAGCAGACATGGTAATTCCCATCTCTGATGACACACTGAGGGTGACATGCGATGGTGATGACGGTGCTGATGTTGACACCCCTCCTTCCTCTCTTCCCCATGCACTTGGGCTCCTTCCACCTCGGCTCTGCTCAGGGCTCTCCTGTCTGCACTGCCCCAGGACGGCAGGGTCAGCCCTTGGCTGGGATGGCCCTCCACAGAGGGCAGCAGGACCCCAACAGCGCCTGGCTCAGCACCCTGTTTGCTTCTCTCCTCAGCGTAACCCAATAATCTCATTTGTGTGTCTATTTACCTGGCTTTGTCTGCTTTCTCCACGGACCTGTCACCCCGTGAGGATGTGGCCCATGTCTGTGTGGCTCACCACCTGCAGTGGCCCTGGCAGACGCCCAAGGGAACTGTCACTGCCCTGTGGCCACACAGTGGCCAGGTGAACGGACGCCCAGGAGATGAGCGCATTCGGCATATACGGCATGAAGCACGGGGAAAGTCGTGTGTCCACTGAGGAAGCCAGACACAGGGAAGACAGACAGAAGGGCGGATGACCAAGCGGAGGTGATGCCCGAGTAAGGTGTGAGGAGGACAGGGCATGAGCCTTGGTCCCCAAGGGAAGCAGGGAGGGAAATCGACACAGAATGTGGGAACCCAACCCACACAGAGTGTCGCATGGTGGGATACACAATGACCCCGTCCCCGTTCCCAGGCACCAACTCCTCCTTGAGCTGCAGGTTGCTGGCCGGGCCTGCCCCCTGCCGACATTGCATCCTCACCTCTGTCTGCGCCTTAGGGTCCCCAGCCTTGGCCTTCTCCAGGACTTCCTCAAAGGGGATTTCCACATCTCGCCTTACAGGCCCTTCAACATGGAAGAAACAGAGTGTCACAAGCCAGACGCTGCCACTGGTCAGGGGAGTGGAGGGGATGGCAACAGTGGTATTCAGAAGACCCAGTGCTACTTCTCCCTTTAAAATCCAGGCCAGGAGGACAGGCACAGAGACAGATGTCCAGGCGGCAGCTGCCTGCCTTCCACTTCCACACCCACACCAGAGCAGTGAAAGCAAACTCCATCGGGGGGGGGGGATCCCAACAGCAACGTGGGGCTCTGTGAAGGGGGCAAGGGAAGGAAGGGGCACAGACCCAGTCCCACCCCCTCCTCAGTTCCCCAACCAGGGATCAAGAAAGGTTAGAGGGCTTGTTTGAAAACCCAGGACTGGAGTAATAAAAGACCTGCACCCACCACTCAGCACCCCAACTAATCAAGTTCATGGTTTCCAGGATCGTGTCAACAACAGACACGTTTTTGAAGTTTATAACCAGTATACATCCACCTTGATATTAATAGTTTTTAACAAATAGTGATTACCTTCATTCGTTCAGGTTGTTATAATAAAACATCACAAAGAAAAAGAGAGATTTATTTTGTATGGTTCTGGCGGGGACGTCCAAGAGAAAAGCCTGAAGACCCAGGCTTCAACGAGGCCCCATTCTGGTTCCTGGGTCTTCTTGCTGTGCCCTCTTAGGGAGGAAGGAGGGGCCCCAGGGCCTCTTCCATAAGGCACCACTTCCATCAAGAGGGCTCCACCCGCACGACCTGATCGCCTGCGAAGGCCTCACTTTCTACCACCACCGTACGGGGGTGAACATGTGCACTGCGGAGGGCGAATGTTCAGGCCACAGCAGCACGTTACTGTGATTCCCACACTGCACTGCAATCAGCTCACTATTTCATGGGCTTGTAAATCCCATCTACATATCACGCTGGATTTACTGGACTTTTCCTCTGTTGGGTCTTTCCAGTTGTTCTCAATAATCCCTTATTTTATAAAATGGTGCCCCAAAGAATTTTGTGTGCATACTGTTCTTCTGGGAAGTTATTTTCCTAACATAGTTTCTCCAGCTGAATTACTAAACTGAGGGCCTAAACATCATTATGGCTGGTGCTGTATTTTACTTTCTAAAAAGTTATTCCAACTTAGAAAAGCTTTAGACAGCCACACCTTTCACTGTAACCTTATTGACAACAGGCAAGGATGCATGGTCCCCAGGGACAAGGCACCAAGGACAGCCCTCCTTGTCTAATTAATCCACAACCACCCTGTGCCATGCTCTGAGCCGGGCTCTGCAGCACCCACGCCATCTGGCCCTGCAGGACACCCAAGTCTGACCAGAGGCAGCGTGGGGAGTGGCTGAGATAACACAAGCTCGCCAGGCTTCATGGTCCATCCAGTGTGGAGAAGGCAGGGGGCAGAGGTGACTCAAAGGTGCAGGTGGCAGACGAAGCCCCCAAGGGTGATGTGTGTGTTCTGGGAAGGAGGAATTTGAAGGATTCTTCACCAGACCTCGAGGTAAGGGCATGTATGCCAGCCCTTTTGGTGGCCAGCTTGTTAACAGGGAGCAGTTTGGGGATAAGCCTCGTTGGAGATGGCTTCAGGCTCACAGAGCAGCACTGGGGACACCACACCTTCTCGGTGGCCTCAGACCTTGGCGCCAGGGCTTCCCAATCCACCAAGGTTGTTTCTCTCTTTTTGCTGCCATCACCCCTTCCAGCCCCTGCAATGTGCCTTCTGGCCATGGACTCAGCACAGGTTCACACATCCGTGGAAGGGCTCAGACAAAGCCTGCCACAGAGGCCCCTCCCACGGGCTCCCTGAGGGCTTGTATTCAGCATAACACTGACCCACGTGTGAATCCACAAATCCATTCTCCATGTGAGGTGCTGCGTGACCCGGCACAGGTCTTCAATCTAATTGTTACTATTGATCTGGCAGCATGATTTTTGAAGAAATGAGATGCTCTGTCTTAGGCGGTGCCTGAGGCTTATCAAGTAGGGCGCCAGCCCCATATACCAAACGTGGCAGGTTCAAACCCGGCTTCTGCCGAACTGCAAAAATAGAAAAATAGCCAGGCATTGTGGCGGGCACCTGTAGTCCCAGCTACTTTGAAGGCTGAGGCAAGAAAATCACCTAAGCCCAGGAATCGGAGGTTGCTGTGAGCTGTGTGATGCCATGGCACTCTACCGAGGGCGATAAAGTAAGACTCTGTCTCTACAAAAAAAAAAAGAGATGCTGTGTCTTATGTGAGGGGTCTTCTCTCTCCCTACTCGCCACCTCTCTCAGGTGACCCAGGGGTGGGGCCATCACTGATCCCATACTTCCCAACACCTCTCAAGAGTTCAAATCTCTTTTCTTAATTAATTAATAAATTCATAACTCACATTACTTTTTTCCTTTTTTAAACAGAACCAGACGATTAAAGCCTACATCTGTTGCCTAGGACTCTTCTAGTCTGTGATTAATTTTTCACAGAAGTTATTCATAGCCTGACATTTCAAGAAGTCACCCCAATATGCAGAATCTTTTTGAGACACATACAACTTTCTTTATTATTCTAGCTTCCCGGTGGCAGGGGTGGGAGTGTTTCCACAACGACCCCAATGCTGGGCTCTACTGCAGACCAGTTGGAGGGTTCTGGCCTTTTCCATGTAAGTAGAAGCCTCATAAGGGTCAGAGGCAAAACCAATGTGCTTCCTGCTCGATGCCCAGCAGAAGCTGGTTGAGTCAGCGTGCACCATGAAATGCTTCGTTCCTTGATGCCCTGTTGGGGAACCACCCTGTCACACTCTTGAGTCCTTGTGGCCCGGGTGGCACTGCCCTCTCCCACAGCTGCACGGAGGGCAGGCAAGCCCAGCTGGCCAATCAGAGCCCTCCATGGCATCAACCTGACCACAGCGCCTGGTCCAGGGACACACAGACCCAAATCAGGCCAAGGGGGCTTGTGCCAGCACCACTGAGAAACAGGCTTTCTCCTTCTGCTGGTGGATGTCAGCCTGGAGCCCTGGAGGGCCACCCGTGGGATGAGACTGCCTGGGAAAGAGGGCGACACAGGAAAGCCTCAGCTGGGGACGGGGAGAGCACTTCCCGATGACGTCACCTGAGCCCTGGATCCAGCCACGCCGGAAGTAAACTAATCCAGACTCTCCAGATACAGGGACTAATTCATCCCCTTTGCTTTGCCCTCTTTTTTGTGTGTGCGGATTTACAGTGGGCTTCTGTCCCTCACGAATGAAAGGGTCCTGAACGTAGCTGTCTTTGGAAGTCTTCCTATCGATCCCCAAACAGCAGTCATTCGGGTTGTGTGCCACGGACAGGTCTCCTTAACCTGGACAGGATACACGGGACCACCCTCCTCCTCTTCACTGATTCACCTTCCATGGAGCCCGTGCATTTGAAGGACTCACAGATGCCACACGGAATTAGTAAGTGACCTACGTTTCCTCCTGAGCCAGCGAGGTATGGAGCGCTGATCCCGGACACCCCATCCCCACCCTGGCAGAGGCCGCTGCTGCCTTTCCTGCTGGAGCTTGGCTCGTCTCTGTCACAGGCTCCACCAGCCTTGGTGGGTACCATCTATGCCCACTGGGGTAGACAACCACTTCACCCCAGCTCCCTGCACCACACTGGACAATGCACAGACAGCCAATGGAGGAGAGGGGTCCAACCAGGGAGTCACCGTGAGCAGGAACTACGGCTTTCCTCTCTGCGCCCCCAAATCCCAGCATAGCCCAGAACACAGCATGCACTGGGCTTACTGCCAAGTTCAACTCCCTGATTTGAGCGATACTCTGTAGAAGTGGAAGAGTAGAGGGATCTCTTCCCATGCATTGGGAGGGTCGGGCCCGCCCCAGGGAAGGGGAGCAGGGCGGCCTCTGGCTTCCTTCCCAATTCCCGGCTCCAACTGTGCGTGAGACTCGCCCAAGAGGGCCGGTATGAGGCAGCTGGCCTCCAGCTTCATCACTGGTGCCATCTAGATATGCTTCGATAGTGTTGTACAGTTTTTGGATGTACGTCAAACACTCTTAGAAGATGAGTGCAATCTTAAAACACATAGTAAATAAATAGGACGTAACCCTCCTGTTTCCAAGGATGCTGCCACCCCTCCCACAGCTTCCCCTGATGGCTTCCAGGTCTGCTCCTCTGGTGACAGCCACCACATGGGGCCACGCTGAAGGAACAGGCAGAAGGAAAGGAGGGTGTGCCGTGAGCTGTCACCATCCCTGGCCAGCACAATCCCACACATGGGGCAGCTGGGATTGGCAGCTTAGGGGTTTCCCTTCACGACCGATGCTTGTTCTTATGAACGGTCCAGGAGCCAAGGGCACCGAGTTGAGCAAGGCGGGACCCCTGACCTCAAGAAGGCCTGCCCCAGCACCAGGGAAGGCGACTACAGTTCACCCATGCGGGGTCAGGGCTTGTGCGAGTGACTGCAGGAATCAATCTGGCAGTAGGAAGCTTCCCAGAGGTGACATCTGAGGCCTTGAGCCCAGGCGGGAGGTTAAGGGTAACACATGACAGGCACGTTGCCACATTTCCAAAGGATTCAGGATACCGACTGAGCCACACCCAAACTGCCACCAAGTCCTCACAACAGGTCGACCTAAGGTGTGTGGGGTGGCGGAATCAGACAGACCATGTAAGGGCAGAATAAGAGACGTAAAAAGCTAGTCCCTAAATTATCAGGACCCTGGACCAGACAGGACAACTAAGCATCACTTGCTGCCATGCCTGTCCCAGGGCAGCAGGGCTCAGCACATGCATCCCCACACTCCCAAATCTGTATTAGCGCTCCAGCCCCTCCTCGGCCCCCTTGCACCCACCTCCCAGGACTGAGTTCTAATCCCCCTAGGAACTGCTCCCAAGCCCCCATGTCAGGATGTGCCACCACCATCCACCTGCTGGATCCAGCCAGCAACTTGGACACCATGCTCTCTCCTCCCCTCCCCTCCCTGTGCACCCCACCCCCCCGCAGCCATGCGGACCAGAGGCCCCTCTCTCCCAACTGCCCTCCTCTCTCAGCTGCCCACCAGCTGTCTCCATAGAGCACCAGGTGGTTTTCCGTTTACCCTAAAACAATCTCCCAATTAAATCCCTCTAACAGCTCCCATCAAACTCAGAAGAATTCCCACTCTTTCCTGGACCCTCCGGGCCCTGCTTGGTCTGGCCGACCTCCTTGGCAGCTCCCAGCTGAACTTCCCGCACCTGCCCCTAGGTCCAGGACCCTGTTCACACTGCACAGGCCCTTCCTCGTTCCCTCGCCCCATGCCCATGCTCACAGCTGCCTCCTGGCCCTGCCCTGCTTGGCCAGAACCGAGGGAGTGCTTCCCAGAGGTCACACCTCACTCAGGCCCAGGTGTAAAGAGCTCAGCGTCATTCTTGTGTGGAGCAGAACAAGGCTGCGGGAGAAGGTGCACAGGACTCTATCACAGCCACTGTGAGGAAACAGCCCCCCACTATCAGCGGGGGCTGCAAGCTGCCAGGAAGCTGGCTCTGGACCAGGGATGTGTAGCTTGGGCAGCTCAGCCTTGTCCCCACTGGAACCCACATAACTCAGACGTAGTTATGAACAGACACTCCAGCCCAAGAGCGTGGCACCTCCCAGTGGTCTGTGTAGCCTGGGTCACTGCTTCCTTACCTGTCTGGCCTTAGTAGCATCTGCTTCCAAGCCCTGAGTCACTGTTCCTATGTGGCAGGTGACTTGCCAAGGCCACAGAGCCAGGATGGGAAGTGCCAGACTCCAGCCCAGGGACGTTTCCAATGCAGCCCCTGTCCCCTTTTGCTTAAGAAGAGGCTGAGAAGGGGTGTCCTCAGGGAGGCAGCCAGAGAGAGGAGACCCCAGGGCAGCTCTGGCCCTGTCTGCCAGGTACAAAGGCCAAGAGGCAGCTCAGATGGCATCTTCTCTAGGTGGCCCTCCAGGGAAGACTGGGCTTTCTCTTTTGTGACCCCCAGGGGGCTGCAACGTGGTGATCCGCAGCACTGGACTCAACCCTGAGGACCAGGCTCCAGGGCATGGCTGACCTGAGGGCGCCAGGCAATCAGTGCGATGCCCGAGGCTGCTGGAGCACAAGCTCAGTCAGTTAGTGCGATGCCCGAGGCTGCTGGAGCACAAGCTCACAGTCAGTTAGTGCGATGCCCGACGCTGCTGGCTGCCTGTGGCTCATCAGGAGCACAAGCTCACAGTCAGTTAGTGCTATGCCCGAGGCTGCTGGAGCACAAGCTCAGTCAGTTAGTGCGATGCCCGAGGCTGCTGGAGCACAAGCTCACAGTCAGTTAGTGCGATGCCCGAGGCTGCTGGAGCACAAGCTCAGTCAGTTAGTGCGATGCCCGAGGCTGCTGGAGCACAGGCTCAGTCAGTTAGTGCTATGCCCGAGGCTGCTGGCTGCCTGTGGCTCATCAGGAGCACAAGCTCACAGTCAATTAGTGCGATGCCCGAGGCTGCTGGAGCACAAGCTCATAGTCAGTTAGTGCGATGCCCGAGGCTGCTGGAGCACAAGCTCACAGTCAGTTAGTGCGATGCCCGAGGCTGCTGGAGCACAAGCTCACAGTCAGTTAGTGCGATGCCCGAGGCTGCTGGCTGCCTGTGGCTCATCAGGAGCACAAGCTCACAGTCCCTGCTTCAAATCCCCACTTTGCCCTCACCAGCTGCACTCCCTGGGCCCTCTGCTCAAGCTCTCTTCCCAGTGTTCTCCCCTGAGAAGTGGGCTGGCAACAGTGCCTGCCTCCCAGCCTAAAAGGCACCCTGCTGGGAAGGGTGTAATTTCAACATACACTCTGGTTTCCTATTATGTTTTAGCTGATGCTCGTTGCACCTCCATGGGGCAGACAAGAAAGCTAAATAATGGAACTTATCACACCAGCTACTGCAGGCGGGTAGTCTGGGCCCCACCCTCGCTGTGGCCCTTGAGTGTATTCAGGGACGGCTGGCCCCATGTCAGTGACTAAGGACCCAGAAGCCAGGCCCACTGCCCTCAGCCGTCCCACCCCCAGGGCAGAGGCCACACCAACCACATGTGAAACTCACGCGGTCTGGGACTCTGCCCTCTGGAGGCTTCTCTGCAGCACCTACATCAAAACCAAGTGTTTAGAGCCCTGGTCTCTGACCCATTGGCCATGAGGCAGTGGATGAGGGGGCAGCATTTGGGGAGGGGCCCAATCCTAGGTCAGGTCCCCCCTGCCCAGAGGGCTTGGAGACAAAGGGGGGAACTTAGTGATCGTCAAAGGAGACACAAAGCCAGAAGACCCCAGGGACAGGGTGAGTTTCTGATGGTGGGTGAGGCTGACCCAGCACGAGCTGCACCCAGATCTGGGAGAGCCCTGGAGCTCTACTAGTGAGGTGGCCAGTGTATGAAAAGAGAAGGGTCACTCACCAGTAGGTCACCTGGACGAGTCACTGAGATTCTGTGCCTCAGTTTCTGAGGGGTCGTAGTTGGCACATGGGCAGGGCTGGTGGACACAGCAGGGGCTCCCCACATTTGGGCCCTTGCAAAGGTGGGAGGGGCCTTGCTGAGCTGGGGTAACCCCCTTCAGGCCACCAGCCTCTCTAGGGGAAAGGCAGAGGATGACCAAGGGCTGAGTGAGCTGTACAAGGTGCCAAGCTGCTGCCCAGGGCAGGCAGGTTGGAAGTCCCCTCACTCAGACTCACCACGTGCAGGACAAAGCCTCACGTCAGCTCAGCCTGTGCACACCACGGGTCACAGCTTCCTACTGGGAGGTGGGGTAAGGAATGCCACCTACACACATACACACGCACACATATGCATACACACACGCACACGCACGGGAGAGGAGACATCCAGCAGAGTCGTCTTTATGGCCAGCCACCCTGACCAGGCTCAACGAGACAAAGGGACTCATCTGTAGCAAACGGAGCCCAGACGCACACTGCCAAGTGCTGTGCAGGGGCAGGGCTGATGGGCAGGGCTGATGGGCAGGTGCACTGGCATCTGGGGAGCTGCGCCCGCTGCACAGGTAAAGGGGAAAGGCAGTGAGGGAAGCGGGTGGCCTCGCAGTGGACCCAGGCAGAGGCAGCAGCTCCGTACCCACACTGCTTTACCACACAGCCCTCTGGGCTTCCCATGGCTTACCGGTTCCAGCCACTCTGTCCCTGCTCCTGGCACGCTGGGCCCTGGGCTCGGCTGGGGCAGCTGCATCTCGCACACCTGGGCCAGGGCCAGCCTGGGACCCTGGTGCTTCGGGCACTTCACTGCCCTCCTGCTCCACTGAGGCAGTGGCATTGAGACGGGAGCGGGCCTGCGGCATTGGTGGTGGCTGTGGGCAGGAAGCCCCCTGCAGAGGGATGCTGGAGTCCATCCTGTAAGAAAGGCCATGGTCAGACGCACGCCAGGGCCAGCAATGCCCACCTGGCTCCAGCTCCTGGCATCTGGTAGAGAGAAGGAAGCGAAGGGACACACCTGTAGGATCTCATTTAAGGGCCAGCCCCACCTTCCAGACGAAGAAACTGAGGGAGGACACTCACCCCAGGGCACCCGGCTCCACACACAGAGGAAGCTACGATCCCAGGCCCACGGCTGCAGGCCTGGAGTCCCTGACTCACCACCAGCCATGCGCCCTGGCTTTGGCATCCCCGTCTGAGAACAGGGATGATGCCAGCTCTTACAGTTCATGCACTGCAGCCTTAGAGCCCTGAGCGCAGCGCCGGGCTGGGGGGGCCTAAATGGAACCCCTGAGTAATGCGACCTGTTCCTGTAAAGTAGGTCTTTGCAGACATATTAAGGACCTTAAGATGACATCATCATGGGTTAGGGTGACCCTCAATGCAGTAACCGGTATCCCTACACAAAGAGAGGGACGCACAGGGGGAGGGCTGTGAGAGCGCTGGGGTGAGTCGGGTATGAGCAGAGAGGCGCCCGCCACCACCTGACACCAGAGACAGGAGGGGGCCAAGCCTCCCTCGGACCTTCCGGAAGGGACCAACCCTGTCCCACACTTCGATTTTAGAATTCTGCCTCCAGAACAGTTAGAAAATAAATTTCTGTTGTTTTAAGCCACCAAGTGTCTAGTAATTTTTTATGGGAGGGGAAAATGAATACATTGGTGCAGGGTAAAAATTAAATGTGAGAAAGAGGAGGGAGGGAGGCTGGGGACCGAAACCCGGGTCTGCCCAGTCCAGAGCCCTCCACAGCAGGCTCGAAACAGGACAAAAGTCACAGAACTTTGATGCCCCAGAAACAACACAGATT
Source organism: Arctocebus calabarensis (assembly GCA_963573935.1). Lineage (NCBI taxonomy): Eukaryota > Metazoa > Chordata > Mammalia > Primates > Lorisidae > Arctocebus > Arctocebus calabarensis. The sequence goes on from CAUYON010187386.1 coordinate 28,996, forward strand.
AGAAAGCAAACTAAGCACACGGGGTGTTGTTAGAATAGACCAGAGGGTACGGAGCCCTGACACGTGTCACAACAGGGGAGAGAGCTTTGTTTTATTCAATAGGGGCCCTCGTGCTGCTGGGTAACACGGAGAACACCACCACTGATGTAACACCAGGAGCTGACGGCTCTGGAGGACGCCCCTGAAACTGGGTGTGGGGAACTCTTCCTCAGATTCCCAAATGACCCTCCCCAAAGTCAAGAACACCTCTGTCCTTAGGGGTGCAGAGCAGAGAGAGGCTGGAAATTAAAAATCTGCTCCCAGGACCAGGCTGCCTCAAACCTGTGCCCCCCAGCCGTGTGGTCCCGAGGAGGCCATGTCACTCTCTGCCTCTCAGCTGTGACACAGACCAGCCGTGTGGTCCCGAGGAGGCCGTGTCACTCCCTGCCTCTCAGCTGTGACACAAACCAGCCCTGTGGTTCTGAGGAGGCCGTGTCACTCTCTGCCTCTCAGCTGTGACACAGACCAGCCGTGTGGTTCTGAGGAGGCCGTGTCACTCTCTGCCTCTCAGCCGTGACACAGACCAGCCGTGTGGTCCCGAGGAGGCCGTGTCACTCCCTACCTCTCAGCTGTGACACAGACCAGCGTGTGGTTCTGAGGAGGCCGTGTCACTCCCTACCTCTCAGCTGTGACACAGACCAGCTGTGTGGTCCCCAGGAGGCCGTGTCACTCCCTACCTCTCAGCTGTGACACAGACCAGCGTGTGGTTCTGAGGAGGCCATGTCACTCTCTGCCTCTCAGCCGTGACACAAACCAGCTGTGTGGTCCCCAGGAGGCCGTGTCACTCCCTACCTCTCAGCCGTGACACAGACCAGCCGTGTGGTCCCCAGGAGGCCGTGTCACTCTCTGCCTCTCAGCTGTGACACAGAGCAGCTGTGTGGTCCCGAGGAGGCCGTGTCACTCCCTGCCTCTCAGCTGAGACACAGACCAGCTGTGTGGTCCCGAGGAGTCCGTGTCACTCCCTGCCTCTCAGCTGTGACACAGACCAGCCATGTGGTCCCGAGGAGGCCGTGTCACTCCCTGCCTCTCAGCTGTGACACAGACCAGCCGTGTGGTCCCGAGGAGTCCGTGTCACTCCCTGCCTCTCAGCTGTGACACAGAGCACCACTCACTCTCAGGGGTAACTATGACAACCCACGAGACCAGGGACTATGAGCTACATGACAGGGCCAGGGTCTTGGTGACCTACGAACCCCCAGATCTCACACTGAGCCTGGCCCCAACAGGTGCCTGGGAAACATTTCTGGGGACTGTCACACTGGAAGAATCAGGAGTAGCCCCAAGCTCCCTACACAACAAATTCTGTTCCATCCTAAATGAGTCCTAAAAATCAGACCTGTGTCCACTCAAGTACTCTACAGATTTCAATCTGGACATTCCTCCCTTGGAGGGACCAAACCCTGATTTTAAAACAGCCCCAGATGCAAAGTAAATGCACAGTCAGAGCTGCTTCCAAACTCCAGGCTCCCGGGGACTGGCACCTTCTGCAAAACTGGCCATCTGACAGCATGTGGAGAGGCAACACCAGCTGTGGGAGCGGCAGGAGGGTCAATACAGGACCACAAAGAGAACCCCTATGAGGGTGGGCACACAGGACCACGGTCCTGCAGGCCACAGGGCCCGCCTGAGAGGTGACAAAGTCGGGCCTTGTAAGCACATGCGGTCATGTCCTACCTCGCCTTCTCCCGGGGCTCCCGCTGCCTTCGAACAGCAGAGGGCAGCTCACCTGTACGCCAGGACACCTGTCACTAACAGCCAGCTCTGTTCTCAGTACCTCCTCATGGCTTCCTCATGGGGCCTAGGCCCAGACACAGGTCTGATAGGTGCTTATCATCTGGGTCACAGGTGGAGAAAGCCGTCTTCCTTCAGCCTCACCCCAGCTCACAGGAGAGGACACTCAGGTCCAGGAGGGTGAGAGACCTGCTCAAGGACAAGTAGCTCCCTGCACTGGAGCTGCAATCCAAATCCGCATCTGCCCAACTGCAAAACCTCGCTTCTGATAAAGAGGCTTCCAAATCTGAACCCCTACTGTACCCCATCTCCTTGAACTCTACAATACTGGGCACGCTTCAATATCACCATGCCCCTGGTGATTTCACACTTTGGTCTCATTGCCCTCTGCCTGGAATGCCCCGAACCCCCTCCTGCAGTCCAGATCCTAAACATCCTTTAGCTCAAGAGCTCAGTGACATCTCCTTTGCAGGAGTTTCCAAGCTGCCTGCTCTCAATCCTTGCCCTCCTCACACGCTCAGTACTCAGGCCATCACCTCCCATCCAAACCTCCCTGTTATAGGGATGTGAGCAGGATCCCACCTACCCAACAGCGACATGGAATACCCTTTACTGGTAGCTGCTGGGCCTGCTTGTGTGTTTCCCCAACTATAAAAGGAGGACAGCACCTCCAGAGTAGGGGAGCCAGGGATTAAGGACATAATGGAAGAGAAAGCAATCTGCAAACTGGAAGGCATTTAAAAACAAAAAACCCTAAGTCAGGACTCCCAGGTGCTAAATAAAGGCAAGTTCAGTTGAAAAACACCTCATAAAGGGAATTTCAGGAAAACAGATTCTGTTTGGCCCGTTGGGCTGGGCTAAGTACTATGCCCATCACCCTACAGTCAAAATAAAAACTGTTTAAAATAAAATCTCTGGTTAGTAAGAACAGATGAATACAGGAGGATTAACTTTCAGGCTCCCTGAGGGATGGCCAAGCCTGGATTGGATCAAAGGGCTTGTTATTTCAGAACAAAATGACTCCCGGCCATGGTCGGTCACAGGACAACGAAGATCAGAAAAGATCTCCCCGTGCAAGGCCCTGCAGGGTGTCTGGTCCTTCCTGTGACACGGAGCCCTGGACAGGCCTGAATATCACTGACTTGAGAATGCCTGCCGCCTTGCTGGGCACACTCAGGCGCTTGACCTGCACAGGGCAGGAGCCTGAGGCAGCCGCTAGCAGCACTACCTGGGAAATGCTGTTGCTTTGTGACCTTAAGCAAGTCCCTCCCCCATGTAACAACATCCCCAGCTGCATCCACACTCTGTCCCCTACCTGCAGCTCCCTACTCCGGGGGGCAGTCAGCCCGGACTGCCCCCAAGGACTAGAACAGTGACTTGGAATCTGTAATTGTATAAGATCCAAAAACACAGAGTAGCCAGCATTCTTTCCCCATGAGCACCAAGATGTATTTTTATCCTATCTAATCGCAAAGGTCAGCACTAAGGCGCTCAGCTGAGGGGCTACTCCCCCTTGAGAAGGCAGCACAGACCAGGCATCCACTGACACCAGAAGCATAATGACTACGTGTGGCCTTCTGCTCAAAGGGCTCCGACCCTCACCTAGGCAGACCCCATTCTGCTCTCCTGGGGGGCAGCCCCACCTCCCTGGAGGCTTCTCTGAAACAGGACCCTGGGAGGGATGCTGAGATATTCACACTCACTCTAACCAATGCCTCCGTGTTCAGTGTTTCAGCCCAGGGGATTCACAGAGACGCCCTCAGGGCTCACACAGAGTCCATTACAGCACACTTTTCGGCACTGTCCCACGGGGACGGGTTACAAACTTACATCCCTCCATGTGGACACGGACAACACCAGACAGCAGTTAAACATGCTCTTTGTATATGAATGTTTAAAGACAAGGAAAATGTACATCTATAATACTGTTAAAGTGGGCTTTAAAGCAGCCTAAGATATTATCTTGAGATGAAAACAAAATTTATATGCAGAAAAAGATAGGTAAAAATGCTCCTCCAAAGAAATATTTCCTATCTCTGAGAAAAGGCGATGAGTGGTTTTATTTATTCTTCATTTAAACGGATTTCCATAATTTTCTATAATGAGCATGCAATGTTTGGGGAATTAAAAACAAAATGTTATTTAAAAACTCATTTGTGACAGAAGGTCCTGGGCCTGAGATATCTGCTCTGGCCTGGCCTGACCCAGCCCCCATGGCACTGGGCTGCTTCTCAAGACAAGGGCACAAAGCCCTTGGTGGCTCCCAGGTACCTATTTTTGCCCAGAGTATTAAGAACCAAACGAAGGAACATTCCATCTCCGCTCACATTCACGTTCCTTGTGGCGTGTTCACAGGAACACAGCGGAGTCATGACATCCAGAGTGGCCAAGCCCTCACCACACACCTGGCACCTGCTCCACGGCCGGGGCTTCAGCTGTCCTACAGGCATGGACTGTGGGCCTATCTTGTGCCAGGCACTGTGCTGGCCACCTTGCCCTTGAGAGGGCTCACCCAGAGGGAGGGGCAATACCCAGAAGACACCCACAAAGAACCAGCACAGAGAGTCCACTCGACTGACCAAGGGTCAGGTCAGGAATTCTGCAGAGACCTTAACTGGGCCTTCCAGGACAAGCAGACAGGAGCAGGCAAAAGCCAGGGGGTAGATCTGGGTGCTCCGATAGATGTGCCCAAAAGAGGCAGCGGGAGGACAAGGGGCCAGCAGTGTAGTCAGGACAGTGTAGGATATGACTGCTGGGGAGGGGCTGGGGAGGGGACACAGGAAGGAAGATGAGGCTGAGTGAGCAGCAGAGCCAGCTTAGGAGGCAGACTTGACCCTATAGAACAGCGGTTCTCAACCCGTGGGAACTATATTAAAGACCCACAGCATTAGGAAGATTGAGAACCACTGCTATATAGAATAGGGTAGTCAAAGAACCAGCAGGGCTGTGTGGGGACAGGAAGAGGTTGGGGAGACCAGGAAGGGCCAGGAGCCCTACTGGGGAAAGTGAAGGCCTCAACAAGAACAGGCGGATGCTCAGGTGCGTGAGGCGCAGGTGCCTGGAGAGCCAGGAGGTCACCAAGTGGATGTGAGGAAGAGGGGTGCAGGGGATGGCCCGGATTGTGGCTGGGGGCTATGGTGGCAGTGCCACTTCCCGAGGTGGGGATGTGGGAGGGGAAGGTGCTGTATGAAGCATGAATCTCCCTATCACGGGTGCTTATCGCCACCATTATGGACACGTGTTTCAGGTCATCCTGCAATGCAGGCATTTCTGAGGTTCTCCTCTGACCACCTTCCAAGGCCTGTCCAGCCCTGGCCTGGGATGGGCGAGGGAGGCCCAAGTCAGGGTGCGCCCACACCCTCTCCCATCCTGGGGAGGGAGGTGAGATGGGTCTCCCAGCCAACCTTTCCTGTGTCTGGGGGAGGACGGTGGGGCAGCAGGAAGAAGGGGGCTGGAATATTGAGGGACTCTGCCCTAAATCCCTGCTCAGACACAAAGGGGCTTGCCCCTTGGAGACAGAAGTAAATAGGAGGAAAGGGTGGGCTCTGGATTTCCCTCATGGAGCTGCAGAAAAGGAGCAGCCAGCACATAGGGCACCCAGGGCACAGCTCTGAGAGTGGGTGATGGATCCTGGCAGAAGGGAAAGCCCTTTACAGTGGAAAGCCCTGCTAAACGCCAGGGGTCACTGTCCAAGTTGAGGCTCTGCTGGGGAGAAGGGAGGTTGAGGTCTGTCACCAGGCTTTACCCTGACCAGCTGTGTGGTCCTGGGCAGGCACCAAACCCCACTGAGGCTGAGCTTCCTCTTGTGTTAAATGGGGACTACAACTCCTACCCTTAAGGCTACTGAGAGGGTTAAATTTTCAGGGGATCGGGGAGCAGATTGTACAAATGGAATTGCTAGTTCCTTAGAATTTCATGACATCAAGTACAAAAAATGGGGTGGAAGGACGGGGGCTCCATCACACCCAAAAGCCCTGGGTCATACTCTCCAGAAAGTTTCCATCTATCAAATCAAAAATTGGCGATCCCCAGAGCCAGGTTTATCCCAGGGCAGGGTAACCAGGCAGGTCCAGGGGCTGCCACTGTACCCGGCCCCCACAGCAAGGAGGACCCCTTAGCGGGAGAAGAACTGCCACGGGGCTCCTAAGTGTGCTGTGGGGGTTCAGCGTGACCCAGAAGCTGCCTCTTGGGCAGCTGGGACCCTCCTGGGGGGCTGGCCCCGCATCCCTGCGGAGCCCCACCCAGGGACCCAGGCACTTCCAACGGCCCGGCAGCGGACACGGGGGAGGGACAGGCCTGGGTCCCAATAGCCGTGGGGGAAGGGCATGACGGGGCAACTAGCACCGGCGGGCGGGTTCAGCACTGGGGGACGCAGGAGGGGGCCGCGCCCCCGACCCGCCCGGCCCCGGCCCACCCGCCGCTGTTTCTAGGACTTGTTTCCCGGCCGCAAGGGGCTTGCAGACCAGGCTGGCGGGCATGGATGTTCTTGAGGCCGCGGTGCCCACGACCCCAGGCTCTGGGCTGAGACCGAGGGGCGCGCAACCCTGGAAGCACCCGGCTAACCAGGGCAGGTCACAGAGCGGGTGGGATCCCCGGACCCCCAACTTCGGGGAACTTGCCAGGGACTTTAGGACCAGTCACCATCAGCTCAAAAGGAGAAACTGAAGCCGGAGGCGGACGGCAGCTCTCTGCCCAGCCCCCTGCAAGCTGCCCACAGCCGCCCCCTACTCCAAAGTACTCACCAGCCCGCGAGTGGGCCGCGCGCACCCCCACAGCGCTCTCGGGCCTCCGGACAGACCGCAAAGTTGCTCCAGAGTCGCTCCGGAGCGCCAAACACGCGAATGCCGAGAGAGGAGCTGCGGTGGGTACCCGAGAGCCGCGGAGCTCGGCCCCCGGCGCACGGGGCAGGGCAAGGGCGGGTCCTCCGGCTGTCTGCCACTCCCGACGCGGCCCCGTTTACGCGGCGGCGTCTCGATCCGCTCAGCGGTCGGCGATCCCGCCAATTACCGCCGTGTCCACCAATCACGGTGCGCCTCGCATGGTGACCGGCAGGAGGGCGGGTCCAGCCCTCCCACTGCGAAAGTTTCCGAGCGGACTCGGGCGCCAGCGCAGCCCCGCCCCGCCTCCGGTAACGACTCTGCTTCTGAGTGTAGCAGGTGGTTGAACTTGTGTACAAGGCTCCGGCCACCTTTCACACCTGCCACTCTGTTGCTAGGGTCCCCAGATTTCTTATATTTTTTTGTTGTCGTATTAACAACACTTTTTGAGCGCTTACTGTGCCCCAGACACCTTAATTCCAGGGGTGGAGGTCCAAGGGGCCTTGACACAGCAGCAAGGATGGAAGAATTGGCCGGTTTAAATGTGTACACGCAGCCAAGGGCTGCTTTGAATGCATAATATCAAATGCAATGTAACAAGCTTTCCACGGGCATTTGTGGAATCCATTTAAAAGTAGATGTTAGCCCAGGGAGTGATGCAAGGCTCAGGCAGTTTGGAGCCCTCTTCTTTTTGGAGATGAGGGTGCAGGTTTGTCCTTGAGACAGGCCCTCGAGTATGTGAGGCCCTGTCTACTCCATCTCTGGTTCCCACAGCCAGACTGAGATACCTGTCATTGCAGAAACTGTGGCTCAAAGTGACTGCCAGAGATAGCATTTACTAACGTTGGGAACAAATATTCCAGAGGTTTTTAGAGATGAATTCAGACCATTGAACATACTACCTCAGAGACTTGAGTTGAAGTGGCATAGCTCATGGCAATCACCTCATTTAATTCTCAGCTTCCTCCACCCTGTGAAGCTCACAGAGGAAGAGAGATCTGGCCCTGAGCATCCCAGCTCTGCCCAGATTTGGTCTGGGACTTCCACATGTGTCATACGCTCAGGTTTTTCATTGCAACCCCAGCAATCCAAGGAGGCAGGTGGCATTGGGCTCATCTAATTGAGGCTCGGACATAGTTATTAGGCCAAACTCACAAAGACTTCCTTCTACCTTATAATACACATACTGTAAAAGAAAAAGAGAATTACAAAAAGTAGAGAAGAAAAAAATCACTCCAAGATCGTCACTGTTCCAATTTAGGGGCCCAAGCACATTTAAGAACGGGTTTCCCAAAGTCCTTATGAGTGCACTCACTGTATGGATCTGTACATGACTATTTCCTTAGGGACCCAAAAGCAGAAGCCCTGGATCCTAATGGCTTTTTCAGATCTATAGTTAGATTTTACCAAAACAAGTTTGTCAAAGTGGTTTCCTATTTACCTCTGAGAGGGCACACCCTGCTTTAGAAATTCTTTTTTTGTTTATTTGTTTAACCCTTTCCTGATGTGGAAAACTAAAAATGTCCTCTGCAATTGTAATTTGCATTTCCATGGTAAGTAAGAGATTGGATATTTCCCGTGTTTCTTAGTCACAAGTAGGATTTTCTCTTTTATTTATCAAGTGGAACTGAGAGGCTCTAAGAAAACCAATTAGATAGGCTTCTTTTACTTCCAACCTCTCTCCTGTGGCTGGAGGGCTGCGGCCTCTCTTGCATGGCTCCCTCAATCCACCCTAGGCTTCTAGCAGCCCTGTTCAAACTGTGAGGCTGAGCGCTGGAGGCCCCCTCCAGCAACTCCAGGACTCTGTCAGCTCATTCTTCCTTATCCACCAGGACATATATGAGCTGGTCAGCCATCACCTGCTGGTTAGCCACTGCCCAGGACTCCACACAGCCTGGGCCTGAGGACGCTTGAGGACACAATCCCAGAGAGGCTAAGACATTTCATAAAACCCTTTGAGGGGTCTCAGTAAGTAGAAGGAAGAGAATAGATTGAACAATTCTTCTTGTAAAGGTCTAAGAGAAGAGAGAAAATTCAACAAAAATGTAGAAAACTGCTTAAGGAGCCTTGATCAGACCACAGTCACATTTAACATCCTCCTTGAAGCTTAAAAAATTAAAAGAGCAGCCAGGTGCACTGGCTTATGCCTATAATTCCAGAACTTTGGAAGGCCAAGGCGGAGGACTGCTTGAAGCCAGGAGTTCAAGACCAGCTTGGGCAATGCAGGGAGACCCTTGTCTCCACAAAAATTGTTTTTTTTAAATAAAACAAACAAACAACACACTGAAAAAGCAATAGGCAAGTTCAGAAAGAGAACAGTGGAGGTGAAGACAAATTAGCAAACTAGAAGATAATGTGGAATATATACCATATAATATGTAGGAAACACATATGAATATCATCAGGGAAAAAAAAAGATACCCAAAGACAGTATCCTGATGGTACGCCTCAGGTTCCAGGAGGAATATCATGCAAAGATTTAGGAACTCCAGAAAATGCTGGCAGGGACAGCAGGGTGGTGGCAGAGATTAACATGATACTAGAAGAAAATGTCCTGAGCTAAAGCAATGCTGTGAACTCCAGAATCCAGGGAGAAAGAGAAAGTCTCTCAGCATTCAAGAAAGGACAGATCATTTACAGAGGAAGGAGAATCATAGTGGTACTAGGTTCCTAGAGGACTTTGGAACAATGTCCAGGGACTCTGATTATTATCACAGATCCTTGTCCAGATCATCTGTCAGGACAGAAGAAAGATATTTATCCACCATGGCAAGACAAGCAGAGAGCCACAGCCATGTTTGCTTTCAGAGGAAAATACCAGCAGAGTCCCCCTTTCACCAGGGCCGCTCAGTCACAGTAGAGACCTCAAGCTGGAGCAGATGACCAGAAGGAAACTGGCTGAGCAATGTACCTTGCAAAATACATAGTATGCTTTCATCTAAGTGTGTCTGTGATTTTGTTCTATACTTGCTAAGTAAGTATTCCTCAAACATAAGCCACACACTACAAGGGAAATTCGTATTAGCCTGCCACTAAAAAAATTCCAAGAAAACCTCATGGGGGACAATTGTTACATTTACTTTTTTTTTTTTTTTAGAGACAGAGTCTCACTTCAGCTCCCTTGGTAGAGTGCCGTGGCGTCACAGCTCACAGCAACCTCCAACTCTTGGGCTTAGGCGATTCTCTTGCCTCAGCCTCCCAAGTAGCTGGGACCACAGGTGCCCGCCACAACACCCAACTATACATTTACTTCTGATAAATTGACCTGGCAATATCGGTTTACCTATGACTATTAGGAACTGGAAAGCAGCAACTAGTGGAAAAGTAGCAGAGAAGAACTTCTGAATTAATGGGTAGAAGTCAGGGGGAGGGGTGGAGGAATTTAGTAAGGAAACAAAATTTTGGAAGGGGAAAAAGGGGGAAATTCCAGCAAGAGGACAGCCTACTAAAGTCTACATAAAATGAAATAAATAAAACCTCAGTATCAGCTTTCATAATAAATGTGAACATACCGAATCCTCCATCCAAAGCCTATAAGATTGAGGTAAAAATTAAAATCCAGTTAAGTGCTATTTATGAAAGCACCAAAAATGTTGACAAATAGAAGCTCAATGTAAACATTCAAAAAGTGGAATAAAAAAAAATGGCAAATTAATATGAGATGAAGAAGAATTCAGGACAGCAAGCATTCACAGGAACAAAAGGGGTAATGGTGCCAGGCACAACCCACAAAAATTTAACTGTCATAAATTTGGACATGCCGGAAAATCTAGAAGCCAAATGCTTGTAGCAATAACTGTTAGAAATACTAGGAGAACTGTTAAAACAGCTCTGGTGGAAGAAAGAACTTGCTGTTAATGCTGTCTTTTCTAGGAAAGCTGTCCTCATTGCCCTGTGGAGCTGCACCTTGCTGGTAAGTGTTGAATGAATGAATGAGTCACCCTGGACAAGGACTCTATACAAACTCTTTCTTGCCTACAGGACAGTGTCCAAACTCCTTAATGTGACATCCAAATATATCCCCCACAACTTCAGTCCTCTGATTTCGTCCTATGATTTTCAGATTCTGTGTCCCTGTTCCTCCCCACTCCTAGTGAGAGCCTGCTTCCACTGACTCAATAAACAGCGACTTCCTACGTGTGCCAGGCACTGGGCTGCACACCAAATGTATAAAGAAAATGAAGACAGAGACAGAGTGAGTTATCTTCTGAAGGAGAGCAGGAGGCATTTAGGACAAACAACGACCCCCATTAGATCCTGATTCCTAGAACCTGCAAATGTTATATCATTTGGAAAAAGAGTTTTGCAAATGTGATTAAAATAAGGATCCTGAGATGGGCAGTCGGCCTAAATTATCCAGGTGGGCCCTAAGTCTAATCATAAGTGTCCTTGTAGGAGAGAGGCAGAGCAGATTTGACCACACACTGAAGAGAAATCAGTGTGAGTTGGAGCAGAGAAAGATTTAAAGATGCCGATGTGGCCACAAGTCAAGGAATGCTGGCAGCCACTGGGAGCTGGAGGAGGCGAGAACAGAGTCTCCCTGATTTTGGCCTAGGAATAATGATTTTAGACTTCTGGCTCCCAGACTGTGACAGAAACAATTTTTGTTGATTAAGCCACTGAGTTGTGTCACAGCAGCCATAGGAAACTAACGTAATTGGTCAAGTGACATTGTGGGCACATCACGGCCTTGCTGTGGTCTGGTGTCCAGCCGAGGTCCAACTTGGGTGGGTCATGGAAATCCTAGCTCTTGGCATGGGCAACACGGGGTAAACAAAGCTTGGCATGTAAACGGATACTTATTAAAATCAAGACATCCAGGTGCCAAATCAACAAGCAGCCCCCAAATGACAGGGCTGACTGTCCCAGAGACCCCATGGCTCTCAAGGCACTCACAGCACTTGGTGGCTAGTGTGGGAGTTATTAGCCCACTGGGTTAGTGATACACAAACAGTGCAGAGTGGACGTGTTGGCCACATTGCTGAACTGCCAGGACAGTGCAACTCTCAGACCAGGCCCAGGGATCTGCATTTTAACAGGCTCCCTGGGGAGTTTGAGATACAGGGACATTTGTAACCCATGACAATAGAGTAGGACAGTTCACAGTGTGACATTTCACCGCACTAGGGATATTAGGATCCATACACATCTGCCCAGCACTGGGGCTCATGTTAGAAATGTAGAATCCAGCTGGGCTCGGTGGCTCATGCCTGTCATCCAATACATTGGGAATTCCAGGCAGGAGAATTGTTTGAGTCCGAGGGTTTGAGGGTACAGTGACCCAGCATCAGGTCACTGCCCTCCAGCCTGGGTGATAGAATGAGGCTCTCTTTTAAACAAAAAAATAAAATAAAATGCAGTAGCCTATACCCTACCCAGACCTCCAGAGTCAGGGTCTGTATTTTAACATGATGCTGCTGGGATTGGCGCCCTAAGTGAAGTCGGGAAGCCCTGCTCTGGGGCAGGGGCTCTCATCCCTGGCTGCACACATGTGGGACCCAGAGAGTTTGTCCTGCCCAGGCCAGAGGGACCAGAAGTCTGGCCTCTGTGGGGGTCCAGGACAGACGTGGAGCTGAGGAGCTGCATGGGCACCCTTGGGCTCACTCATCCAGTCTCCCTGGAAGGCCCCCTGCCTCCACCAGTCCTGGAGTGGGAAGGCTTCTGTGCTGCGGTAGTCATGGGATCTTCCCAACGCAGTGATCCCCAGAGGTGGCTTCCCTCCATCTCGAAGGAGCTGGGAGGGTCTTCAGGATCAGACACCCCACAGTTGCCGCTGGGCCCCGAGACCCTCTATCCTCCCCCTCACTTCCTGCCTTCCTCCTGCCCTGGGTCAGCGGCTCCTGGTCCTCCCCTTCCCTTTATGAAGTGAGGCCTCTGCCCACTGTGCAATCTCCCCGGAATCACAGCAAAAGTGGTAGGCGTTCTGAGGGGGCGTGGGCAGGTCTTGGTGCTGTCACACTGCTCTGTGTCACCAGGCCTGGTGCCACCTCGGAGCCCACACCTGCCAACACCTCCACACCAGCCGGCACGTCCACGCCCATGTGCCCACACCCACACGTGCACTCTGCATTGTCACCGAGTAGCTCTGAGCCCTCCCATGGGTCTGACTCCTGGTGTGCTCGTCTGTGAAGGCAGAAAGTGACTGCCGCTTAATAGCCTGTGGATGAGTCACCAAGTGCATCGAGAAGTTTCATTTTGGGAAAAAAAGCATCCAAGATGCAAAGTTAACTTTGAGATCAAGAAAGACAAACGGGAAAAGCACAGGGAAGATGCACTGCCCTGAGGCCTCCCTGCACCAGAAATACCCCTGAGCAGGGCCGGGCTGTCCCACCAGCTCCTGGATCAGTCCCCAACCTCAGGTCCCAGGGCTGCATCTCCAGAGCTGGACACAGAACACAGGTGGTGTCCTTTGCTGAGAACGTCAATGCTCCCTGCACCGTGCACTTATCATTTTATGCGGAATCCATCTTATAAATGTCAGCGATCAGCTGGGGTGATGAAGGGGAGTTTGCTAAAACCTACTACACACTCTTTCTCAGTCTCCCTGGGCGCAGGTGGCACATACCCCAGGCCCTGTCCTGGTGGGGTCTACGGGCTTGCTGGGTCCAGAAGTTGGAAACACCAGCCATTGTTAGCTGGGGCGGGAGTAGCCAGGGTGGAAGTGATGCCAGCTGGAAGATTTGAACAGCGGGAGAAATCATAGCAGGTAGCAGTAGTCAGGGAAGGCTCCCTGGAGGAGGTGCTGGCTTTACTCTGTCCCCTCCTTTTTAAAATAGACTGTATTTCTTAGAGTGGTTTTAGATGCACAGCAAAACTGCATGGGCAGTACCGAGATTTCACATACCCCTGCCCCTCCCCACACAAAGTCTCCCCTACTATCAACACCCCACACCACATTATCCCCTAAGGTCATAGTTTATATGAGGACCCAGCCTTGGTATTGCACATGGCAGTTTTGACAAATGAACAATGACATGCACCCACCACAGCCTACAGAGCATTTCCCCGGCCCTGCATGCATCCCTCCCTCGCCCACCCCTGGCCAGTCTACTGTCTCCATAGTTTGCCTTTTCCAGAATGTCGCATGATTGTAATTGCATGGTGTGCAGCCTTTCAGATTGGCCCCCTTCTCTTGGCAGTATGTGTGGACGCTTCCTCCCTGCCACTTCATGGCTCCATGGCTCAGTGGAGCCATGGTGACCGTGCTGACCATGGCCTGTCTTTCCACTCATCTACTGAGTGATGTCTTTGTCACTGTCCAGAGGTGCTGCCTTTAAGTCGGAGAGCCAGGCCTAGAGGAGTCATTCAGTAAGTCTGGCCTTGGTGAGGTCATCAGACCTCCAGCAACTCACGGGACCTCTCTAAGGGTCAGCTCAGTATACCGTGGGCCCCACGGGGCTACTGGGAAGATCTGGGTGGAAGTGCCGAGCAGGCACCTGTGCATGGTGGGCCTGGACTCCTCCGTGAACTCAGAGAAGACTCTCACTACACCTTCCCGAGAGCTCATTACACCTGTCAGCTCCTCAAATCTATGCAATAACCCTGGGAAGTGGGCGCTACCCGCAGGAACCAGAGGCTCTGAGGGGTGGAGGGATGTGCCCAAGGCCATTCAGGGACATCCCTTTGGTCTGACTGTCCCCAATCCCTGTTGTAACACCACACTTTTCTGAAATCCAACAAGTGCACCTTCAAGGCTTCAGGTGGCTCTGAAGACTTATAAGGTGCATAACAGAAAGGACATTTTAAGACGAACACCTCCGGGGTATGTAGCGGGGCCCTGAGGCCCTCTTGTCATTTTTATAAAACCAGGAGCTGGTGGGAGAGGGAACTTCTTGTTCAATGTAGCAGGAAACAATAGAACAAATTGTCAGGCATCACAGCACTTAGGGAATGTCAAGAGCAGCTGCAAATTCCATTCGGAATCCTCCCAAGCCTTTCCGGACATTTGCTTGACTTAATGGCATGGATGAGAATAGCTCAGGTCTGCCCTGATCTGGAGAGGCAGAGGAGGCAGGAGGGGCCCTTTTGATGTTCGTGGGAGCAATTTGGACAATTTAGCAAAGGAGATATTAGGACAATCTTCAGAAATACAAATTACCCCAAAGCTCGCTGTGATCCCAGATCATTGTTTTCCTTAAATTTTCAATATGCTGGAAGCCGTCAGCTCGGGCTGCAGCTTGCCCTGTGAAGTGCCAGAGAGCTTCTGGTGAGAGGACAGGAAACCTGGTGTCAGAATCACTGCAGACACTCCCTTTGGGGCTGTGGTAGGACATGAAATTATACATGAATGAGTTGAACTTTAGGGTTTTCTTGGAGAAGATTGGTGACCACTCTCACTGCTGTTTGCCTGTGCCTTGTCGTAATCTAAGGACAGGCTGCCACCTCAAAGGCTCATCCACCCTTCACCCCTGAGCAAAGGGGACAATCTGGCCTGATATCATTCAGAGATCCAGCCTGGAGAGATGCTGGGCCCAGGACATGGCAAGCCTCCAGGGCAGCAAGCACGGTCATTTCGGAACAGGGGTTGGGACGGAGGGTGAACAGCAGAGGACTGTTGCTCAGAGGTGGCCTTCAGGGAGCTGGGAAAAGATGACATTTGAGATAGGTCTTAAGGAAAGGACAGCTACAAGTGCATTACTATTTGTCTCCTTGTTTTGTGATTGGGGGAACAGAGGCTTTAAGTGACTGTTCTAGGGTCACATAGGTGGTAGGTGGCAGAGGGGGGATTCCTGCTATTCCTCTTCCCTGGCCTCCTGTGAGAATCAAATGATATCCTTATTTTGTTTTTGTTGCAGCCCATATAGCCTATGGCTAGGAGGAGTGAGAGTTATAAGAAATACCTGGATAGCTCCATAAAGGAACACCTGGGTGGAAAGGGCATGGAGAGGGATTTGGCTCTCCTAACAAGCACGAGAGCTCGCGAGATGAGAGCAGTGGTGAATTGGCAGTCTCTACACCTGTGGTGTTGAGAGGCACGAGATCAGCCTTATATTAGGCTGGAGGAGAAGACAGTCGGGAGCATGCACATTCTATCACGGACCCGCTTACTCTGACTCTCTCCTCTTTTCCAGCATATGCCAGCATGGCGTCTGTCTGCTAAAGATTACCAAGCTCTGCTAAAGACTAAGATCTATCTTTTATTTTTATTTTATTTTTTTTTATTGAATCATAGCTGTGTACATTAGTGCAATCAAGGGGTACAGAGTGCGGGCTTCATATACAATCTGAAATATTTTCATCCAACTGTTCGACATAAGCTTCTTGGGATTTTCTCATTTATTGTGTGAAAACATTTGTGTTCTGTATTTAGTAGGTTTCACCTGACCCTTCTAAGATATGCAGCCTTAAAGAAAGATGGTGACTTTTTACCTCTTTCATATTTACATGGATGGAGCTGGAACACATTCTTCTTAGCAAAGTATCTCAAGAATGGAAGAAAAAGTATCCAATGTATACAGCCCTACTATGAAGCAAATTTATAGCTTCCATGCAAAGGCTATGGTGCATCTTAGAAGATCTAT
>CAUYON010187395.1:0-14382 GCA_963573935.1 Arctocebus calabarensis
AAAAAAAAAAAAAATCACCTACAGATAACACATTCTTACAACTTTTTATGTGATACTATACATAAACCGTGTGCAGACTTAATTGCTGTATATATCAAACTGTAATACAGTAATTTGCTTATATCTTACTTCTTCCACTAAGCATGATTTGCAACAAGAACTACAAATTGTTCTTCTCATTTTATCATTAAAACCTAATCCATAGAAAGTTCTCAATACCAGTCACAGAGTAAATAAAACAGTAATTATTTTCTTAAACTTTTTTTTGACAGAGTGAGATGCTGCCACCTTGAATACAGTGCCATGGTGTCATCACAGCTCACAGCAAGCTCAAACTCTTGGGCTCAAGACATCCTCTTGCCTCAGCCTCCCAAGTCGCTGCACTACAGGTACCTGCTACCACACCTGGCTAGTTTTTCTATATTGAGTAGAGACAGGGTCTCGCTCTTGCTCAGGCTGGTCTCAAACTCCTAAGCTCAAGGGATCCACCCACCTCGGATGCCCAGAGTGCTAGCATCACTGGCATGAGCATCTTCTTAAATTTTGGGGGAAGATTTCCTTCTCTAATACAAAGACATCTAGAGAAATCTCAGAGAGTCTTTGTTTTACAATCAGATTATATATACACATGTATGTACCACAAGGTCTCTGAAACATAACAGTTTAATCTCTAAAAATATGGTTTTTTTATTTGTTAGTTTTCTAAGATATAGTAAAACTCATTTTGATTTAGAACATAATAGAGAGGTCATGCTTTTCCAGACAGGAAACCAATGTGAACTGTTGATCAGATCCCCTCAACTTCAAAGTCTCTGCTAGAATGATTTCTGCTTAATTTTATCAAGTATTCCAAGAACAATCAGCTTCTTTCAGAAATCAAGACAGTATTGCCAGTGGATTCTTTTTTTTTTGAGACAGAGTCTCACTATGTCACCCTTGGTCCGTGGCATCACAGCTCACAGCAACCTCAAACTCTTGGACGTAAGCAATCCTCTTCACTCAGCCTCCCAAGTATTGCAGTTGTCATTGTTGTTTAGCTGGCCCAGGCCAGGTTCGAACCCACCAGCCTAGATGTATGTGGCCAATGCCGTAACTACTGTGCTACAGACGCTGAGCCTGGCTGTGGTTTCTTTAATAACAATGTATCTCTCAGTTAAATTTATTAAAATACATCTTTTTCAAATAAATATTTGGAACTGCCCAAATCAATCAAAGCAGTGATATTACCAAGTGTTGCACATCATTAGCTTATACCAAAAATCCAAAAGCCACAAGTCTGTCTAAAGACATGATGGAGGCTGCAAGGACTCCACAGAGTCAAGTCACTTGAACAGGCCCACAAGCCGGCTTGATCCTTAGAACCTCTGCAAAGTCATCACCAAACCAGCAAGTGACATGCGCTATGTCTACAGTAAAGTAGAACAGGCGGTCCTGGCAGAGCTTCCGGCGGTACACAGACCGAGGATCGGCTGACAGCACGGCCTCAATGGCACGCTTTGCTTCCTCCGCTGATTGAAGATATTTAAATGACGGTTGACCAACATCTGCAATGAAAAGAACACAACTTAATGTGGGTTAAATTTCATTACAACAAACTTCAACATGGAATTTGATTGGTTCTTAAACATCACCTGACAGAATTTAGAAATCTAGGGCAGCACCCATGGCTCATCGAGTAGGGCACTGGCCCCATTTGCCAAAGGTGGCGGGTTCAAACCCGGCCTCGGCCGAACTGCCAAAAAACAGAAAAATAGCCGGGCATTGTGGCGGGGGCCTGTAGTCCCAGCTACTCGGGAGGCTGAGGCAAGACAATCGCCTAAACCCAGGAGTTGGAGGTTGCTGTGAGCTATGTGACGCCACTGCACTCTACCAAGGGTGATGGAGTGAGACTCTGTCTCTACAAAAAAAGAAAAAAAGAATTTAGAAATCTATTTGATCAATGATCAATACAGAGGTCATCTTCAAATAGTAATTATCGTCACTAAATTTAACTTGTGTACCCCCAAATATTTATTTTACTAAACAAAAAAATCATAATGGTATTTTTCCTTAGTCTCCTACCTAGGTGAGGTAAGCTTTCATTTTCTGTTAACCAAAATGTTACCTTTCTATATTCAATGTAGAATTGAATTCCTTGTCATTTTCTTCTCAGAACAGAGGCAAGGAAAAGCATGAGCGTCCCTATTCTCAGAAAGCCACAAGGAGAACTAAACTCACACACGTCTAGCACACTAACTATAAAGGCAAGGGAGACCAGAGACCTGGGTGTCACAGCCCCACAGTTACAAGTACCACCATATCCCTAAGAAACAGGACATGAAAGAAACAAAAATAAGGCGGCGCCTGTGGCTCAGTGAGTAGGGCACCGGGCCCCATATGCCAGAGGTGGTGGGTTCAAACCCAGCCAAAACTGCAAAAAAAAAAAAAAAGAAACAAACAAACAAAACTGAAATAGATACACTGAGAAAGTTCAATGTCATAAGTAGGGAACCAGCCACTCTCAGCGGTCCCCAACCTTTTTGGCATCAGGCACTAGTTTCATGAAAGACAATTTTTCCACAGACAGGGGTGAGGGAGTGATTCTGGGATGATCCAAGCACATTATATTTATTGTGTACTTTTTTATTATTACTACATTGTAATATAGTAGTAATATATTACTACCTTGTAATATAGTAGCATATATTACTACATTCACCATAATGCAGAATATGTGGGATCCCTGAGCTAGATACCTCACTAATAAAAACAGTGGGGTAGAGGTAGCCACGCTGGTGTTATTGGGGCTCAAACCAGGGCCTGAGCCCTAGCAGGTGACAACTCAGATGGGTTGCCTTTTCCTGAGCCCTAGCAGGTGGCAACCCAGATGGGTTGCCTTTTCTTTATTTGCAAAAGACAACAGTATAGGCTGGCTGTGGCCCTGACAAGAAAAAATGATGAAATCTCCAGAGTAATCTGTGGCATTTGCCTCCAGTCCCAACTTTTAGATCTGTATCTCCCATGAGGAGGACTTCCTTCAAATTAGAGTGTCAGAGCCAAACACCCTCCTATACTCTTTGTTCTCCTCCTCCTTTAAAAGTGGGGAAAATCTAATGTCATGGTTGTTTACGCCTCTATGTTCTGATTCAGACCGCCTTCTTTTATACACCATTGAGGTGAGACTTCCCAGAAATCATCATAGCCCACTCCAGGCAGTGATCTGATGGTAGGGAGGGCCCCCTGCTCTCTGGAGATAGTGATGTCAAGTTCCTCCATCTTCCAAGATCAAAATTCAAGTCCTTGCAATGGACCTATAAAACCCTGCGTGACCTTCACCCCTCCCTGTAGCCTCCCTACCTCCTTCCCACTCTGCCCTTCCCCATATGACCTCAATCACAGCATGCACCCTCTGGTTCAGGGCTGTGCAACGGCTGTGCCTCAGGCTGGCATGCCCTTTCCTTGCACAGGCTGGCTCACTCCTTCACCTCTTCAGCCTTTACCACATGTGTCTTCTCAACAAGGCCTCTTCTGGCCACCTATTTAAACTTGTAACACCCTAGCCTTATTCTCTTTAAAATTTTTCCATAACCCTTATCACCTTTTTGATATGTTTGATGCCAAGGGCCTAGACCAGTATCTGCTACCAAGCAGAAGCTCAGTGAACTGTAGAAAGAATGAATTTCCCTCTTTGTATGGCTATGTAAGCTGTTTACTGAGTTGTAACACAAAGAACAGCTTTCTTCCTCTTTGAAATTTGACATCTCCTTGGTAACTGGCTACTTCTCACTGGCATCACTGTACCCACCTCTCAGCAGCCCTTCCTTCCTTCTAGATTGCTGCCTGGGATCTGCCATAGGCTAGAGAAACCACACATTTGTTAGGAACCCTGTGTTAAGGTAAACAGGCTCCCAGTAAGAGCCCTGTGTCCTCTCTTCTGCAGTAAAGTACATGTCTCTGGTGCTGGGACTCAGTGGGGACAGTTCTGTGCTCAGAGGTTCTCCTCCTCTTACTCTGGGCTCCTAGAGTCCCCTGTGCCAGAAGCTGAGCTACCAGCTACCTGACTGTTTGGAGTAAAACATAACATTTCTCTAGTCAGAGAGTAAAGCAGATGAGAAAACTTAATGTATAAAAGTATAGAACAAGCAAAATTTAGTTTCTCTAAATGTTTGGAAACTCCAAGAACTACTGTAATCGGCAGGCAAGGGGCTATACATCACAGGCCATGAGGCTGCACGGTTCTCTGGAAACACTTTACTAAGCATCTATAGTTGTCAAACAAAAGTCATTTGATGGTGATGCCCAAATGTTAATTTATACTCCTATGTTTCTTAAAAACCAGTCATACTGACAAATACTCCATATAACTCCACTCGGAAAGACCATGCTTGGCTAAATCTCAAGTAAAAGGTCATCCCTCACTCGGAACCATGAAACTGAAGGTACCTGTTTCACCTCCTGAACTGAGCTGCCCAAGGTCCATCTCGGCATGAGGAGTAAACCGTACTTCTAATGTGGCCACAGGGGCCTGTCTCACCCAGGCCGGAACCACGCTGCCGGGGCCCCCGTCAGCTGTGCTGGCAGGACAGTGAGGCGCCGCAGGCTGTGTCTCTGCACTGCCTCCCCGGGGGACCGCTGCCCCTTCCGCTCTCCTTAGCCTTTCATCCGTTCCTTCCTCTGAGCTCTTCTCCAGGCAATGGGAGCTAATGCGCTCTTCTGCCACACGAGGTCTCTCATCACTTCTTGACTCCAAACCAAAACCCACTGCTCTCTCCCTGTGTGTGGGCAAGGTTCGCTGGGTTTTTGCCACGTTGCTGTGTTTCACACAGTTGTCTTCTGAAGTTCTGTCCTCAGACCGTTTAGGCTTCTCCTTAGTGCTGTGATGGGGATGTGGCTCTCTCAATCCTAACAGCTGTCTCTGATCACAACTATCAGTTTCACCATTAGACCAGGGCACGGTTTTTGGTTTATGCTGGTTATTCCGTAAATTAACATCCACGGAAGGTTCCATCAAATTTTGCGGCGAGTCATAATCAGCTATGTAGGGCTTTATGTCTAGTACGGGTGTGCCGTGTATCATGTCAATTCCAGAAAGGTATATAGCTCCACCTATGATGTAAAAAAAAGAAAATCCTCTTAAAAATATGAACAATGAAGAACAATACAAACAACAGAATATGGGTGGTGCCTGTGGTTCAACAAGTAGGGTGCTGGCCTCATATACTGATAGTGACGGATTCAAACCCAGCCCCGGCCAAACTGCAACAACAAAAAAAACAGCCAGACATTGTGCCAGGCGCCTGTAATTCCAGCAACTCGGGAGGCTGAGGCAAGATAATTGCCTAAGCCCAAGAGCTGGTGTTGCTGTGAGCTGTGATGCCACGATACTCTACCAAGGGCAGAGTGAGACTCTGTCTCTTAAAAAAAAAAAAAACAGAATATAATTAAACCCTGAAATCCTCTCCAACACCATCTGCTTATACCTCACCAAGCTTACTCACAATTTTTCACACACCTGGTGCCAACATAGGTTTTTCTTTCTACCTGGAAACCCACCCTCTTCTTCTTCTAACTCCTCCTTGCTCTCTGAGGCTCACACAGGACACGTTTGGCTCATCCAGACATGGCCTTCCTTCTTTCCTACGATCCCCACCGAGGAGTCTGTGCATACACCTTTGGTAGAGCCCCTTCCCCCTGGTTGGGCAGGGACCTGCTCAGAGCCCTTTCCCTGGTAAGTGGGCAGACTCCTTGAGCACACGGTGGGGTCACCTCATCGTTGCATCACTGGTCCTTCTATCTCTGTTCCAGGTACATAACCACCCTCAGTATCTTTCTGTGGGACCAACGAGGGCTTTCATTATAGCAGACGGACTCTAAGGTGGCCCCCAGGACCCCCACCTCTTGGTTTTCATGCCCTTGGATAATCCTTCCTCTTAATTGTGCTTGCTTCTAACCAACAGATATGGCAAAAGAGATGTGATATACCTCCAGGGATTGTTACATGAGTCTTGCTTGCTGGTGGACTCACTCAAGAGACTCTTGAGGGTCTCTAGAGTAGGTCATCTACCCTACTCTGCAGGGTACATGCAGTAAGCAGCCATGCGGGGAAAGCCCAGGTGGCAAGGAGCTGTAAGCTGCCTTCAGCGCTGGGGGCAGCCTGCAGCCGACAACCAGCAGGAAGCTGGGCCCTCAGTCCTACAACAGCATGGGAGTGAATGTGGCCAACAACCTGAGTGACTCTGGAAGCAGGTTCTTCCATTGTCAAACCTCCAGATAAGAATTCATCCCACTTGGCTCGGCGCCTGTGGCTCAGTGGGCTAAGGCACCAGCGACGTACACATGAGCTGGCGGGTTCAAATCCAGCCCGGCCCCGCCAAACAACAATGACGGCTGCAACCAAAAAATGGCTGGGCATTGTGGCGGATACCTGTAGTCCCAGCTACTTGGGAGACAGAGGCAGGAGACTCGCTTGAGCCCAGGAATTGGAGGTTGCTGTGAGCTGTGTTGCCGTGGCTCTCTAACCAGGGGGACAGCTTGAGGCTCTGTCTCAAAAAAAAAGAATTCATCCCACTCACATCTTTTTTTTTTTTTTAAATTGCTGTTTGACCCGGAGCCGGGTTCAAACCTGCCACCCTCAGTATATGGGGCCGGCACCCTACTCACTGAGCCACAGGCGTGGCCCTATCCCACTGACATCTTAACTGCAGTCTAGTGATATCCTAAGCAGAGGACCCAACTTACCAGTGCCTATCATCCCGACACAGAGAAACACAGTAATGTCTCAAACATACACAAAGAATGAAAAATATGTTATTTAAACTGATTAGTTGTGGTCATGTGTTACATAGAAATCCATCAGGACTAAAACAATTAAGTAGCACAGGACAGGTCTCCTGATCTCCCACTTGGACACAGTTGTTGGCCGGGTTTTTGCCGTGTGGCTGTGTTTCACACAGTTGTTTTCTAAAGTGCTGTCCTCAAAACGTTTAGGTTTTTCCTTGGTGCTGTGGTGGGGATGTTTGCTCACCCCTGGGAAACTAGCCAAACGAGAACCAGAAAACTACATGCGACTGCACTTGATTCTGTCTCCATTTAAGAAAAGCATGATTAACACAGGATTATGATTTCTAAAATATGCTTACTGTGAATGAGCCTGGAACTTTGGGAAGATGAATCTGACTTTGTAAATGATGGCGTATACCTACCACTGTCTGCACTAGAAAGGAGGCACTGCAGCATATGTAAGAGGTAATGGGATACTGTTAGGAAATTGATGTAGCATTAACGAGCCTTGGTTTCCTCATCTGTGAAATGGGGATTGCTTTCCTATCAAACTCACAGAGCCACTGTGAGATAATGTACACAAACACCCTTTACTAACTGTACAGCATCACACAAACACTGGTACATGCAATAAAGCTTATGTAGTAATATCTACAGTACCCCTGTGCTTGTCTTCTTAACTTTCTGACTTGACCTCCTCCCACAGATCATTTAAGTTCTATAGAGCAGGGATTTTTATCTGATTTGTTTACTACTGTATCTCCCATACCTAGAACAATGCTTGGCACACATTCAGTGCTGGAAAATGAGTGTAGGTTGCGTGAATGATCATAAAATGCTCCAGTACAGTTACACAGGTTGTTTAGTCATTATGAATTGATAAAACTCAAGGCAAATCAACTACTGAGTGTTCTTATGGCCCAGTTGATACAATCCAACAGGGGAGTCCAAGTTCTGGGAAATAACTGTTCTCATCTCTTTAGCGCCCAATGACCTGAAAAGTACTACAAGAGCTTCTATCTCATGAAATCAGAGATTAGGCAGGACCTTCTCCTAGGTCCACTTTACAAACAGTAAGCCAAAGCCTGGAATGGCCTTCAACTCCCAAATAACAAATGTACTTACTGGGTCAGGGAAATTTAGGAATGGAATGCTTTCCAAAAATATGTAAACAGGTTATAGAGAAACACATATTTAAAACTAATCTGAGGGTGGTGCCTGTGGCTCAGTGGGTAGGGCGCCTACCCCATATACTGAGGGTGGCAGGTTCAATCCCAGCCCTGGCCAAACTGCAACAAACAAATAGCTGGGCGTTGTGGCGGGCGCCTGTAGTCCCAGCTACTTGGGAGGCTGAGGCAAGAGAATCACCTAAGCCCAAGAGCTGGAGGTTGCTGTGAGTTGTGATGCCACCGCACTCTACTGAGGGCAATAAAGTGAGACTCTGTCTCTAAAAAAAAAACAACAAAAAATAATCTGATATTCTACATAACTACTTCTATAATCCCAACCAGTATTGGATCCTACAGTGTAATTCATCCTAGATTCCTGCCACACAGCACAGCTGACAGCTGCAAGCAGCCTCGATGTATGTCCATTTCCTCAAGGAACATTATGGCACCACCCTATGTGCCTACCATATCAAAAAGTGGCTCAATTATTCTAATCATTTTTTATTTATTGCATTCCAAGTCAGAGAGAACTTGGTTATTAATTTAATGAATATGAAAACTATGAGTTGTTTTAAAATTGTAACAGTTCTTGATATACATGATGACATTAAAAAAACTCTGAGAATCTTACGACAGCTAATTTTAAAGTATTTTTAATGTCTAGTGGATCTTTTAACTATTGTATTCTCTTTAATATCTAGTGGTTCCCAGGAATTAACACTACCAGTGGTCATTTGAGTAACAGTCAGTGGTGAATGCCATGTTTATTTTATAAGACTTTTTAGGGTAAGAAGAAAAACATATATGCAGAAATGAAATGGGTTACCTTCTACCTTTTCCAGCTTTGCCAGGGTCAGTCCTATTGCATTGGGCCGATGGGGACTCCTTGTAGAAAAAACTCCAGTCTTTGCACCATTCAGCCTAGGAGGCTGCACTTTTGCCTTACAACTCAAATGACCATTTTTGTGAAAAACAAACAAAATCCTATTAAAAACAAAACAAACCACTGGGTAAGAAAAGAGTACAGGTTATTTTATCATAATAATTTGAGGGGGGAAATGTAATCAACCAAAAAAGTAACAGAATGAATACTTTTAATTTTTTGTTTGTTCATATTTTATTTTATTTATTTTATTTTTATTTATATATTTATTTTTTGAGACAGAGCCTCAAGCTGTCACCCTGGGTAGAGTGCAGTGGCATCAGAGCTCACAGCAACCTCCAACTCTTGGGCTTAGGCGAGCCTTTTGCCTTCGCCTCCCAAGTAGCTGGGACTACAGGTGCCCACCACAATGCCCGGCCATTTTTTGGTTGCAGTTGTCATTGTTGTTTGGCAGCCTGGGCTGGATTCGAACCCGCCAGCTCAGGTGTATGTGGCTGATGCCTTAGCCGCTTGAGCTACAGGTGCCGAGCCTGTTTGTTCAATTTTAGAGACAAGGTCTTGCTCTATTGTCCAGGCTGGGATGCAGTGACATCATCATAGCTCACTGCAAGTGAACCTGGGAGTTCAAAATGGCCTCCTACCTCAGCCTCCCAAGTAGCTGGACTATAGACACAAGCTACCATATCTGGCTATCTTTTTTTATGTTTAGTAGAGGTGAGGTCTCACTATATTGCCCAAGCTGGCCTCAAGCAATCCTCCCGCCTCAGCCCCCCCCCCACTACTGGGAGTACAAGTGTCAGTCATCATGCCTAGGCTTTAACAGCATTAAATTGTAATTCGTTGGGGGGGAGAATATAACACCGTTCCCCTTCCTTGAAGGAAGACAATCTCATATCTACATCCTTTGCACCTACCATAGTGGTGGATAGGAGGAACTTAATAGATTTGTCAAATGCCTGAATAAACAGTATTTACAGTGTTTGCTGTTTGCCAGGTAATATGCTAGAAATTTTTATACTCATTTAACATAATCTTCTTAACAATCCTAAGAAATAACTTATCCCCCATTTTAGGGATGAGAAAATTAAAGCTCAGAAATATTAAACTACTTGACCAGACTTTCCGTAACAAGATACAACCTATGAACAAAACAATGAACAGATTTGGGTGCGGCACCTGTGGCTCAGAGGGCTAAGGCGCCAGCCATATACACCTGAGCTGGTGGGTTCGAATCCAGCCCAGGCCCGCCAAACAACAATAACAGCTGCAACCAAAAAATATCCGGGCGTTGTGGCGGGCACCTGTAGTCCCAGCTACTTGGGAGGCAGAGGCAGGAGAATCACTTGAGCCCAAAAGTTGGAAGTTGCTGTGAGCTGTGATGCTACAGCACTCTAGGCACTCTACCCAGGGCAACAGCTTGAGGCTCTGTCTCAAAAAAAAAACCAAAAAAGAACAGATTTGAATTCATCAAATCACAAGATTTATGTACTATAAAATGTCAGACTAAGAGAAAATGTTTGCTACATATATTGACAATGGGTTAATATAAATTGCTCCTACAGGCTCGGCACCTGTAGCTCAGTGAGTAGGACACTAGCCACATACACTGAGGCTGGTGGGTTTGAATCTGGTGTGGGCCAGCTAGACAACGACAACTACAACAAAAAATAGCCAGGCGTTGTGGCGGGTGCCTGTAGTTCCAGCTACTCAGGAGGCTGAGGCAAGAGAATTACTTAAGCCCAAGAGTTTGAGGTTACTGTGAGCTATAATGCCATGGCACTCTGGCACTCTACCTGGGGCGACATAGTGAGACTTTGTCTAAAAAAATAAAAATAAATATATATATAAAATAAAATAAATAGGGGCGGCACCTGTGACTCATCAAGTAGGGCGCCAGCCCCATATACCAAAGGTGGCGGGTTCAAACCCAGCCTCGGCCGAACTGCAAAAACAGAAAAATAGCTGGGCGTTGTGGCGGGCACCTGTAGTCCCAGCCTCTCAGGAGGTTGAGGCAAGAGAATCGCCTAAGACCAGGAGTTGGAGGTTGTTGTGAGCTGTGTGAGGCCATGGCATTCCACCAAGGGTGATAAAGTGAGACTCTGTTTCTACCAAAAAAAATTAATTAAAAATTAAAAATAAATAAATAAAATAAAATACTCCTACAAATCACTAAGAAAAGGACAACCCAAAATAGGATGCTAAGCAAAGAACATGAATAGGTGATTCACACACACAATAAAAACCATAGCTAACAACCATATGAAAAGATGCAAAGCTTCACTAATAATTAAGAAATTAAACTGAGAAACAAAATACTTTTCCTCCCATCAAGCAAAAATGTAAAAAACTGATACCATATCAGTGATGGAGAGGATACAGGACAAAGAGCATTTGCATACACTACTGAAGTATAAATTGGATAATTTTAGAGGGTAATGTGGCAGAGGCTCACCAAAATTATAAATATGCATATCCTCTGGCCCAGTACATCCACTTCTGATATCTTTTTTTGTTTTTTGTTTTTTTTTTGAGACAGAGCCTCAAGCTGTCACCCTGGATACAGTGCCATGACCTCACATTCACAGCAACCTCCAATTCCTGGGCTCAAGCAAGTCTCTTGCCTCCGCCTCCCAAGCAGCTGGGACTACAGGCGCCCGCCACAATGTCCGGCCATTTTTTTTGGTTGCAGCCGTCATTGTTGTTTGGCAGGCCCGGGCTGGATTCGAACCCACCAGCTCAGGTGAACGTGGCTGGCACCTTAGCCCGCTGAGCCACAGGCACCGAGACCACTTCTGATACCTTATCGATAAAAATATATAAGTGGCCGAAAAATATGTCCAAGGGGGTTTGTCATAGTTTGACTGTAATAGCTCTTGATTAATAAAGAGCGTATGGTACATCTATATTTTGTAATAATATTAAATAATCTATAATATTAAAGCAAAACTGCTGCGTACTATAGGTACTATCCTGCCACGAGGGTTCTCCACGATATATACTATTAAGGGAAAGAAATATATTCTATTTGTTAAGACAAATACTCATTTCGTATGTATTTGTTTCTATGTGTACTAAAAAAAGAAACATTTATAGGTCTGGAAGGATCTACACCAAGCTATTAGCAGTGGAAATCTCTGAAAAGAACATAGAGTTGTGCATGAGAGAGGAGAAAAACAAAAGGGGTGAGGAAAAATTTCTTTATATACTTCTGAACCTATTTTTAATATCAACAATGTTTTCATTTAAATAACTCAACCAAGAGCAGACAAACAAGATCAGAATACCCATGTTCTTTCTAACCTACCAATGTCCCTAAATTAGTGTGAAAAATAAACTATTTCAGAATAAACACTTACATTTAGGTCTCTACCAGTAAAATTAGATCAATTCAGACTGCTGATGTTTGAGTGAGGAAAAACTGAAAGACAGAATTCCAAATGACAGGGCTGCACCTGTGGCTCAATGAGTAGGGCGCCGACCCCATATACCAAAGGTGGCGGGTTCAAACCTGGCCCCCACCAAACTGCAACAAAAAAACAGCCAGGTGCTGTGGCAGGCGCCTATAGTCCCAGCTACTCGGGCGGCTGAAGCAAGAGAATCGCCTAAGCCCTAGAGCTGGAGGTTGCTATGAGCTGTGATGCCTTAGCACTCTACTGAAGGTGACAAAGTGAGACTCTGTCTCTAAAAAAAAAAAAATTCCAAATGACAGTAGTATAACACTTCATTTAAAGTATCCAGACTTCTAAGGTCTTTTGTTGGTTTAATAAGAGTAGACTTAACTCTACTAAGGTCTTAGTTCTGTAAACTTTTTCTGTAAAAGTTCAGATGATAAATATTTTAGGATTTGAAGGCCAACAAACTAGTCACTGTTGCAACTATTCTACTCTGCCACTGTAGCACAAAGGCAGCCACAGCCAATATACAAGTAAATCGTAAAACAAATGGACATGACTATGTTCCCATAAAATAAATTTACAAAAACAGGCAGTGGACCATGTTTGATCCACAGGCCATAGTTACTGACCACTGGTCTAGAAGACACAATAATGAACCATGGGAAGAATTAAGGAAGTCTATAGTTTCAACTCAACAGAAGGCATTGTCACAATTAGAACCAACTGCAAATGGACCATACCCCTCAGTGGATCCCAAGCTTCCCTGAGAATGTCTAAATGATGCAGACAACCACATGCACAAATACAGTACAGGAAGTGGGTACAATACATGAGGGTGCTCGAGATGGCAAACTCTAAGGCTGCCTTCACCTGGAGTACTTTACTTACAGGAAAGTTCGGGCCCAAGCACTATTTCTAACCATAAAACTACTTACCAAACATGAGAAAACTGTTCTAGGCCCATCAAGGAATGTTCAGGATTATTAAAGATGCTTTTTCTAATCCTCAAACAAGCCCGGGAATGGCTACAAATGGATGGCTGCCTTGGAGTACCATTCTTGGTGGAGAAACAGGATTCCAAGTAGCCTATTGGCTCAGTTAAAAGATTTCCTACAGAAGAAAATTAGGTAAGAAATCATTAGTCAAAAGGTCAAATAAAGTTGTAAGAAAACATGTTCCCTCTAATGTACTGATTCCATAGTTTTAAAGTCTCCTAGGCGTTATGCAATTTTATAAAATGACTTTTTAGCCAGGCATGGTAGTGTGTACGTCTATAGTCCCAGCTACTCAGGAAGCTGAGGCAGGAGGATTGCTTAAGCCCAGGAATTCAAGGGCAAGCTATTATTGGACCACTGTACTCCAGCCTGGGTGACAAAGCAAGACCTTGTCTTTAAAAAACAAAAAATAGCCAGGCATGATGGCTCACGTCTATTACCCTAGCACTCTGGGAGGCTGAGGTGAGTGGATTGCTTCAGCTTGGGAAATCAAGACCAGCCTGTGCAAGAGTGAGACCGCATCTCTACTAAAAATAAAAAAATCAGCCAGGCATTGTGTTAGCTGCCTCCAGTTTCAGCTGCTTGAGAGACTAAGGCAGGAGGATCACTTGAACCCAGGAGTTTGAGGTTACTGTGAGCAAGGACGACACCACAGCACTCTAGCCTAGGCAACAGAATGAGATGCTGGCTCAAAAATGAAAAAAGTTTTTCTTAGTATTCATGAATACATATAAATATTCCCATCATTACATGTACAGAGTAACATCCTTTCAGATGCACTAGAAGAGGGGTGGGGAACCTGTGGACTTAAGTGCAGCCTTTTGACTGAATCTGAACTTTACTAAATAAATCCTTTTATTTTTATTAATACATTTTTGTTCATCTTCTATGTCTTTATTTCTTAAATGAACATATTTAAAATACGAAAGAATGGGCTCGGCGCCTGTGGCTCAATGGGCTAAGGCTCCAGCCACGTACACCTGAGCTGGCAGGTTCCAATCCAGCCCTGGCCCGCCAAACAACAATGGTGGCTGCAACCTAAAAAAAAAAAAAAATGGCTGGGCGTTGTGGCGGGCGCCTGTAGTCCCAGCTACTTGGGAGGCAGAGGCAGGAGACTCACTTGAGCCCAGGAATTGGAGGTTGCTGTGAGCTGTGATGCCATCGCACTCTCTCCAGGGTAA
>CAUYON010187397.1:0-34421 GCA_963573935.1 Arctocebus calabarensis
GCTCACAGCAACCTCCAGCTCTTGGGCTTAAGCGATTCTCTTGCCTCAGCCTCCCTAGTAGCTGGGACTACAGGCGCCCGCCACAGCGCCCGGCTATTTTTTTGTTTTGCAGTTCGGCCGAGGCCAGGCTTGAACCCACCAACTTCGGTATATGGGGCCGGTGCCCTACTCGCTGAGCCACAGGAGCCGCCCAACAACAGATCTTCTTTGCCATAATCTACTTGGCATAGGATGGCCAGATTACAAAACAGTTTTGTGCACATTGCCTCTGGCTCAAACACCTAAACAAAATTCCAAATCTTTATCTTCTCAGTGTTGCCTCATCTATGGTTCTTGTCCTGTCACTGAGTCACTCCGTAAGTCAGACTGCCTGTGGTTACCAGCCAGAGCGGTCCTCTTTGTCCCCAACCAGGCTCACTTGTTCCACACTCTCCCTTTGCTTGCAGAATATTCTACTGAGCAGAAGAATCATTCTTGACTAAACCATTCCCTTGTTGTTGTTCGGGCTTTGTCCCTATGTGATAGAAAAACCTGTAGTCCTAGAAACTGAGAACTTGATCCTTTGACTTATAAATCCCTTAGCTTCCCTATGAGACATGAACAAAAACTTAAAGCACTTAATTCTATTTTTTTTTTTTTTTTGAGACAGAGCCTCAAGCTGTCGCCCTGGGCAGTGTGGCATTACAACTCACAGCAACTTCCAATTCCTGGGCTCAAGCAAGTCTCCTGCCTCTGCCTTCCAAGTAGCTGGAACTACAGGTGCCCACCACAATGCCCGGCTATTTTTGTTTGGTTTGCAGCCATCATTGTTGGTTGGCGGGCCCACGCTGGATTCGAACCCGCCAGCTCAGGTTTACATGGCTGGCGCCTTAGCCCGCTGAGCCACAGGCGCCGAGCCAATTCTATTTTATATATGAGGATGTGTTTCTAAAGTGTAGTGTAAAAATAATATTTTTTTAAATAAAATCGAATAAATAACAAGAGCATTGACATAGTTCAAGAGAAACAATAGGGATCTCAGGGTCAAAAGGCTTAATTTTTGACTTGTACTAGGCTGTTTGTCACAGCCCACTTTACAATTGCTAAAATGTGGAAACAGCCTAAATGTCCTTTAATCCAGGAATGGATTGGTAAGCTATGGTATATGTATACTGTGGAATATTACTCCACCATCAGTATTCAACTTTGATTTGAGTAAAATTAGTGACAATTAATGACACAGTGGGGCATGCGGGAAGGAAAGAGCAGACAGAGAGAGAAGGAGGGAGGGGGTGAGGGAAAGAAAAAAAAAGGAGAAAATAGTGACTAATTCTCATATAAATTGGATTCAATTTTGACCAAAGTACATTACTTAAACATTAATTTTTAATTCAACTTGTTAATATGTTGTTTAGGATATTGCATCCTCACTTTAACTTCATACAGAGCCTCAGAGTCAAAGCACTCTATAATGTCTTATTTGACAATGTGAACGTTACTTTCTTAGCATTATAACTACTAATATTGCTTAATATTTCAATGCAGTAATCATCTGTTTTCTGAACATATTTATCTTCGTTCATTCTTTATATGGTTTTTGTTTCTAGTCCTTATCTTAAATATTGTTATTGTTCTTAAACTTTAAGCCTTTTAAATTCTGTGAAGGCAAAAAGTGGAAACCTAATTAACACATGTATACGTAAAAATAAAAAAAGAAAAAAAAAAGAAAATGAGGAAAACCCAGAAATATATCCATAAAATCTGTATGAACTATATTTGTACATACAGAAAGAGAAATTAAAATAATGGTACTCAAGAGTGGGGGGGAATACCTGTAAAAAGACAGGAATCACATGATAAACATGACAATAGCTATTCACTTTAAGAAATATACGTGGAAACAAATGTACTGATGAAAACAGGAATAAAGGATTGGTTGGTAGAAACTTTATTTCAAAGGGCAAATCATTTGAAAGACTACATTAAAAAAAAATATATATATATATATGTATAAAACTTCAAGCTTAACACAAGATAGGGATTATTGAGGTCACTATGATTTCATATAGTTTAGAGTCATTTTGACATTTTTAGCTAAGAATGAGCTTCAATCTTCTTGGGGTAGCTCAGATGATGATGATTCTGATTAATCCAGGTGGAGTAAATGTTTCTGATTTCCCTTCATCTGCCTAATACCTTACTTCAATTTTGATAAGAAAAATTTAAAACCAAAGAAATAAACATAAATTTACCCACTGTGATGAAGAGTTCTAGTTATGATTTCAAGTAATGATATAGAGGGTAATCGAGGCTAATAGTAGAAAAGAGGCTTGGATCTGAGAAGACCTAGGGAGGGAGTCTTTGTAAGCAATACCATGCACCATGCTTCCTTTCTTAATGACAATCAGAGCAGGAAAGGAACAGGAAATACATTATATCGACTTTTTCTTACACTTCCTTTGCAAGTTGTTAGCATTATAACAACAAACCTACCTGCTATCAGTCACACATGTTTACAAGAAAAGAAAAGGGAAATTTAACAGTTCTCACTAGAATGGAGGATACTTTTGAAAAGATACTTTTGACTGGTTTACAATCATGCCATCTCACATACCAGGCTTTCTCTAATCATTTACGATTTTTCTTAGACCTTACACAGCTGTTTTTATAAAACAGGATAATATTTTTCCGTAAAGAATTGAGATTTAGTGACTTTAAAAGGTACATTTTATGTTAATTGCTGCTAACATTGATTTTATGTTTCTGGTATACAACAAATGTTGAGATTCATTAAGAAATTCCTCTTACCTGCTCTGTAGCTGTAGGACAATAGAAAACTAATAAAATAGTTGTACAGATGTTTATTGACAGTCCAATGATGGTGATGAGATTTGGGGCAATCCAGGAGGGAACTCTTCCAACTAGCCATTCCCAATATCCTTGCATTAAGGGCTCAAGCAGGGACCGTCCGGCACTCTGGTATCTGTGCTCTTCTAGCCGCTTTAGTTGGTGTCTTGACAATGGTGGTGTGGGCAACTGAAACAATTTATTTAAAACACACCCTGTAGTACTTGTATGCCCAAAGCCCACAGGGGACTCTGGGTGAGAATCTCCACATCGCTTCCTCGTTGACCGATGCCCACTCATGGATCTTAGTTTCCTTATATTTGGAGACAGTAATTTATCTTCTTTTGTAGCTTTCTGTGATTGATGCTTATCTGAAAAAAAAGATACATGTCAGCTACTATTTATATTTTATGTCAACCTCAGTAAACAAATAAAAAAATTCAAACTGCTAATAGAATAATACATATCAAATATGATCAGAATCAGGAAACTGATTTTGCTTCTAGTTCTTACTGAGGCTATAAAACTTCACCTTTAAGTGAGACACATTAAGGGACTTTAATAGTAATATGTTTCCTGTTTATATGACTTTGAAGCTCACAGTCATTTCACAAAAATGGAAATCGAAGTACAAGGCTGGAAAATTAGTATTAACATCAATGGAATGACTTGAATGAAATAAATCTTAAACTAGGTTTTAATTTAATGACATAATATTTACTGAACAGTTACAATATACTAAAAACTAAGAATTTTTTTATATGTTAATTCATTTAATCTTTACTACAACCCTAGAAGGTAGGGATTGTTAATTATACCTATGTTTTTTCAACAGAAAAAGAAACTAAGCCACAGTGAGGCTAATCAACTTGTCCAAATCACATAGCCAGTTGGTATTGAAACAATATAGGGGCTTCTATTTACATTATATCAAAAGGTAAAATGTCTTATGGTGAGTATTTTAGGTAGGAGCAAACAGCAATGAAAAACATTATGAAGACAATATATATGTATTAGCAGAATGACCAACCTGATGAACTGAAGAAGCAGTTAGGAAAAAAGTACAAATGGCTTAAGTAATGACTGTTAATAAAGGACCTTTGCACTTGATTTAGAAAAGATTAACAATAACATAATAATTAATAATAAAAATTAAGTAGCATAAGAAAATAATTACATAAGTATTTCCATTATTAGTAGGGTAGCTATATATATTCATCAGAATGGAAAAGGTAATACGAACAATTAAAAATTAGTGTCTATACTACCCAAAGCAATCTATAGATTCAATGCAATCTCCATTAAAATACCAACATCCTACTTGAAGAACTGGAAAAAATACTTTCATTTTGTATTTGGAACCAGACGAAAACCCATATAGCCAAGGCAACTTTTAGTAATAAAAACAAAGTCAAAGGTGTCACTCTACCACACTTTAGACTATATCATCAGTCCACGGTGATCAAAACAGCATGGTATTGGTAAAAAAGAAAAATAGAGACGCAGACATATGGAACTGAACAGAAAACCAAGAGATGAAACTAGTCTCATATGCCATCTGATCTTTGATAAACCAAACAAAAGCATACACTGGGGAAAAGAATCACTATTCAATAAATGGTGCTAGGAGAACAGGATAACCACATGTACAAGACTGGGAACCAGACTCACACCTTTCATTACTTACAAAAATTGACTCAAGATGGATAAAAGATTTAAATCTGAGACATGAAATGATAAAACCCTAAAAGAAAGAATGGGAAAAACTCTTGAGGATGTTGGCCTGGGGAAAGATTTTATGAAGAAGATTTCGGTGGCAACTGCAAGAACAACAAAAATAAACAAATGGAACTAAATTAAACTGAAAAGCTTCCACACAGTTAAAGACACAATTAAAGCAAACAGACAGGCTCGGGCTTGTAGCTCAAGCCCCTAGGGCGCTGGCCACACACATCAGAGATGGCAGGTTCGAATCTAGCCCAAGCCTGCCAAACAACAATGACAATTAGAACCAAAAAATAGACAGGAATTGTGGCAGGTGCCTGTAGTCCCAGCTACCTGGGAGGCTGAGGCAAGAGAATTGCTTAAGCTCAAGAGTTTGAGGTTGCTGTGAGCTGTGATGCCAGAGCACTCTATTGAGGATGATAGCTTAAGACTCTGCCTCAAAAAACAAATAAAAACAAAAAACAACAATGAAAGCATAAGAGGCTATAATGAAAGTAATAAAGGTTGTTTAAAAAAAATAAAGCAAATAGACAACCTTCAGAATGGGATAAGATATTTGCATATTATGAATCTGACAAAGGCTTGATAACTAGAATCTATAGAGAACTCAAATTAATCAACAAAAAAAAGAGCAAAAAAATCCTACCACTGGAGAAAAGAACAGAATCTTCTCTGAGGAAGAAAGACAAATGGCTAACCAACAATTGAAAAAATATTCATCGTCCTTAATCATCAGAGAAATGCAAACCCAAACCACCCCAACATATCATCTATCCCCAGTGAGAATAGCCCACATCACAAAATCCCAAATTTGCAGATGCTGGTGGGGATGTGGAGAGATAGGAACACTTTTATGCTGTTGATGGAACTGCAAACTCACACAGCCTCTTTGGGAAGAAGTATGGAGAACCCTCAAAGAACTCAAATTAGAGCTCCCATTTGATTCAGCAATCCCACTACTAGGCATCTACTCAGAAAAAAAAAAAAATCATTGTATCATAAAGACATTTACACTAAATTGTTTTCTGCAGCTCAATTTACAATTGCCAAGATGTGGAAACAATCTAAATGCTCATCAACTCAGGAATGGATAAAGGAACTGTGATATATTATACTGTGGAATACTATCCAGTCATAAAAAAGACGGTGACTTTACATCTTTTGTATTAACCTGGATAGAGCTAAAACACATTCTTCTTGGTATCACGAGAATGAAAAAGCAAATATCCAATGTACTCAATACTAATATGAAGCCAGTAGATGGTCTAATTCATGCCCACAGAGGAGTAAAACTCAATTCAAATGGAGGAAGAGGGAATGAGGGAGGAGGGAGATTGGTGTGCTCCCACTTAATGAACACAGTGTAGGGGTGTATGGTGCACCTTTTGGGTGTGGGACACAACTACGGGATGGACTCTACCTAAAAAATTCAAACATTGTGACCTGGTTGTTTATACCCTTACATTAACCTGAAATTAAAAATAATTAAAAAAATAAAAATTAGTATGGTGCTCTCAATGATTTAAAGTGGTGAGGGTCTAGAGCAGAGTGGTAAAAAAGGAAATATGAAAAACAATAATTTCTTTTGATAATTAATTTCTGCTTAGAAGGCAGAATCCACAGAAAGTCCCTACAGATTTGAGATAAGAGGTGGAAAGGCAGAAGGAAAAAGGAGTCAACTGCTAGAGATCAGTGGTACTGTAGTCAAAAGAAAAGATGGAGAGAACAACAGTTTGTTATTTTTGACGTTAGGGTGGGATGTGGTGGGGTGGGTGAGAGGGGCAATGGGGATGAGGTATGAGGGGAGATATACGTGCAACTTTCAAGTGAAAACATTTTAGAAAAAAATGAAAAGACTGGAGTTAAGTAAAAGATGAAAATTTCAAGTCATCAACTTAAAAGCTAAAATCTAAGACTACAAAGTAGAAAAGTTCTCAAAGGAATTAAGTATGGAGAGAAAAGGAAAAGAAGAGAGAACCTTGTAGGAAACATAATAGTGAGTAGGAAGAGGATAGGCTGGTAGGCAGAACTAACAGGGTAGCGGCATAGATATGCTTAGATCTTCTGGTTGAAAACTATCCAGAAAGCAAGATGAAATTTCCAGAAATGGTGCACTACTGAAAACACAGAATGTTTTTGATACAGGGCTTGGGACATCTCAACAATGGAGCTAGTAACAAAATACGCCCAGTTGTCCTTTTTAATTTTTTGCTGTGACAGGATAAGTTCATTCTGCTTTGGCAAGGAGGTCCTGAGAATGGAAGGCTCTACCCTGTCCCACATAGGGAAAGGTTGGGAGGAGTGAGGTAGTATGCAGCCGCTAGAATGCAGTGAAGTCGGAACAAAGCCCTGAGGCTGCCACTGTACACTCTGAAGTGATGAGGCCCTAGAGCAGAGTGGTAAAAATGGAAATATGAAAAACAGTGCCAGGCAGGAGGTCTCTACAGCATAGAAAGGACCTGGATGGGACTAGGCTATGGCTATAAGAGCTGTGAACCCAGGCCACATGGGCACCCAGGGAAACAGCGCACAGGGTCATATGATATAGAACTTAAAATACAGGCACATGGCTCATGAGTAAAGTACATAGACAAGTAGCACAGGCCAAAGAGACATCCAGGCAAGGTCAGGCTGGACATGTAAACATGACACTGGTGTCATATACAAATCCAGGACTTTCATAAATATCAAATTCCAAATTTCAATGTCACTAATGACCTAAGGTGGCACCAAAAGCTTTCACCAATCATGTATCTCAATATTTGGTTCAAAAACAGTCATTATGGGCGGCAACCACAGCACATACACCAAGGATGGCAGGTTCAAACCCAGCTCAGGCCAGCTAAAACAACAATGACAATTACAACAACAAAAAAATAGCCAGGCATGGTGGCAGGTGCCTACAGTCCCAGCTACTTGGGAGGCTGAGAATCACTTAAGCCCAAGAGTTTGAGGTTGCTATGAGCTGTGATGTCACAGTATTCTACCTAGGATAACAGTTTGAAGCTCTGCCTCAAAAAAAAAAAAGAAAGAAAGAAAGAAAAAAATTCTCGAAGAATCATCAGTGCCACAATTTAACTAAGGTGCATTGAAATAAAAATACTCAATATTTAAAACCAAAAAGGCAAATCAAAAATAATTTCTTTTTCTAAAAACCTTTCCATACTTCTGTATTACAAAGCAATTTTTAAAACTTTTAAAGAAATCCTATATAATGTTAAATAACTGGTCACAAGATCACCTGAGATCAAATGACAGACTGACAACCACCAAAACACAGTCAGTTTTCTATAATCAAATTGAATGATGCATTTTCTTTCTTTCTTTCTTTTTCTTTTCTTTTTTTTTTTTTTTTTTTGAGACTGAGTCTCACTTTGTCCCCCTTCGTAGAATGTCCTGATGTCCTAAGTTCACAGCAATTTCAAACTCCTGGGCTCAAGAGATTCTCTTGCCTCAGCCTCCTGAATATTTGGGACTACAGGTGCCGGCCACAACGTCCAGTTATTTTTAGAGATGGAGTCTCGCTTTGGCTCAGACTGGTATCAAACCCACGAGCTCAAGCCTCAGCCTCCCAGAGTGCTAGGATTACAGGCATGAACCACTGTGCCCATCCTGAATGATGCATTTTCATATATGGTTAACCTATAATTAGTTCATATGGAATTTCACTTTAAATAAGAAAAGTTTAGTTAATTCCATTTGTATTGTATTACTGCAATGTTCCACTTCTCACTGTAAGAAAACAACAATATATTGAGGATGCTAGCTTTCTTTTGGCACTAAACAGCTCTGAGCAACTGATCCTAATGGTTTTAAGTTTGACCATTGGCAGGATTAGTTGACAAACTGATACTTTCCTTCTGAGCCCCTTCCCCCACCCCATGACCTGGATTTATTTTAAGCCTTCTATTTCTCTTTCAGAAAAATCTACATTTTGCCAACCTTTTTAGATGTAGTCATTGTGTAACTTATACATGAAAAGGGGCAATTTGTTTTCTTTGCCAACCTTGCCAATATTTTAATTTGGCAACATTGTCTCTATGAAGCTACTAGCAACAACATCGCAAATATAAATTCAGATACATGTAGTCCCTGACATATGGATAGCTACTTTATTTCAACACATACAAATAGCCACAGATATCACTGCCATAGGTCTAGTTCCACTCTTCCCTTCACCCACCACATCTGAGATTGGGGGCCAGGGTCATTAAAACCATTTCAGAAAAAAAAAGAAGCCTTGGAATTTTAGCAAGTGAAAAGCAAGAATATCTTAAGACAGCAAGATAAGAAAAGGTAAGTGGCTAGATAGGAAGATCAGAATTAGAGAAAAAAGGAAAAAAAAAGGTGCAGAATGGAAACATGGAAAAGAGTACAAATATGATCACAAAAGTTATTTTAGCCATTTGAGACCTGGAGTCAGGTCTATGCTCAAAAGGATGAGCAAAAATTGTCCCCTTTTCTTATGACAGTATAAGGAACAAAACCAGAAAAAAATAAAATTATTTCTAGCTATAATCTAGAAACCAGTTATAACAGTTTTTGTGAGAAAATAGATTCCAAGTTTCAATATCTGAATGCAGTGAATTAGAAAGAAAAGGTCCCAGCTCCCTTTCCAGTAGGAGAATAACTAAAAACTTGTAAACAAGCATTGTTACATATTGTGATAAGTATTATGAGGAAAACAATGCTCTGTGCGAGAAATACTTGGGTATGCATTTTAAATAGGGTAGCTGAAGTCTTTGAAGAAGTAGTTTTTATATTAAACTTAGAGGGAAAGGAGGGGCCAGCAATTTTAAGAGCATGAGAAAAAATAGTCCAAGAAAGTGGAACAGGCTCTGAGGCAGAAAAGAGTTTACCTTGTTCAGGTACCAGAGAGATCTCTGACAATGCACAGCAGTGAAACAGAAGGAACAGCATGATAAAATGAAGTTTGAAGAGTCAGACAAGGCAAAGGCTTATAGTTGAGAGTTTGTTCTGATGTAATGAAAAGCAACCAATGAGCTTATAAAGAAACCTATAATTTTGGAGAACGGCCAAAATTATATTAATTGAGGATGGTTTCAAAAATCATAATAGTAAAAGTGAATATTTTAAGCTGTATAAAATTCTCAACCAATGTGATTCTGGAATACTGACCACAGTCCTACAGCTATTGTGATGTTTCCACTTGTAATCAGTAAATTCCCTTCCTCTGTTATAATCTAACTCTAGTGTCCTGCTCCCTTCGTAGTATTTATCACAATTTCACCTTTTTTTTTTTTCACTTTTTTTTCTCTCTTGCTCCTTGAGTGCAAGGGCAATGCCAGTCTTGTTAACATTCTTCACCTACAAACTCACATCAGACTCACTCCTAAGTAGGCAATCAGTACTTACTGAACAATGAACAAATATGATTCATCTAGTAATTAATAACCATTTAGCTGTTTAGATACTGAGTAAACAGAAAGACTGAAATGTAACATTCCATATCCCCAAGAAGCTCAAAAGGGGAAAAAATCTTTTAAACAGCTTAGTCAAATGATGCTGTCAACATACTGTTTTTTAAGTCAAAGGATGAGAACACATATGGTCTGACAAATAATATTCTTTGTGCAGGATGAATATCTATGTGAAAAGCCCAATAATGGTACAAAAACTAGAATCAGGGATATTTAATATATACTTTTCCTAAAATCAGTAACAATTTGAGCATCTTAAAAAGTCTATCATGTAGAACATCTGTGCTTATAGCCTCTGAAGATAACACATAGCCTGTGTGGATTTGTGTAGACTTCAGCATGGGGAACATCTGAAAGTACTCTATAAAAACAAAACCAAAACTCCGACTGCTGACTAGAGCAAAAGGTAAGCTTACACAATATCCAACCTGTTGTCTGAAATTCCAGAATTTCCAACCCCCACCATGTCTAAGGGTGCCAAGTTTTGATCAGCACTGATTCAGCAGTACACTTACAGTCCTTTCACAGGAAGTTGTTACTATATGGCTCTTTCCCATCTTTAGGACATTACTAAAGGAAAAAAGTCATGGCTGACACTACTGGGAAGGCAGGACAAATTATAAGGAAAAGAAGAAAGGAAGGAAAGAAGAAGAAAAAAATGAATAGGCACACAGGATTAAGTTCAGTTTTATCTAACAAGTGGTACACAGAGCAAGTTAACAAAAACAAAAGCCTTTTTAGCAGACTTGGAAGCAAAAACAGTACTCTGTGATACAACTTAAATCTAGTCTTTTTGGTGAAGTGAAACCTTGCATTCCTTGAAAAAGGAAACTTTCTGCCCCCCCCAAAAGTAAAAAAAGCTTCTCATTTTATAGATTATTTTTCCAGTCCCTTCAAAAAGAGTAGCACTATATGACCCACAGAAAGAATATCACAAGCACCCTTCATCAGCTCAAAGAACAAATCTGCAGCCCAGAAAACAAAGAAATTGGCTGTGCAATAAAACACCTAAATAAAAGGGTTGTAAAGACAAGTTGTACAAGGGGCTTTACTTAGTTTTTCTCAGCACAGAATGAAAATACAGCAAAATGCTCTTAGAACACCAGTCTCAAATTTTATGTAAATGCCAATGGTTCTAAATTAGTAATGCTTTAAATACCCTACCACAGTCTAACTTGTGTTCCAAGTCAGTCCGTTCAATACACACGATCTGAACACATTCCCAGTTTCAGAGTAGGAATCGAATCTTTACTTTTTGTCCACAAGCAGAGTAAGATACTAAATATTGAACGACAACTATGAATTTGGTGACTATGGTAATGTCGACTCATTGATGAACTAAAAGAGTCCAAACAAAATTATATATATAATACCAATGATGCGAAATGGCAAAAACCGACACAAACATGCCAAGCGCTGACCTGGAGAAAACAAGTTAAACACGGCTAAATGTAAAAATCCCATACATCCAGCGTCCCCAGGAATACTGGCAACACAACGGTCCTTTCTCCTTCCAAGATACTGCTGAAACAAGCTCTGGCAATCTCAGCGCTTGTCAATATAGGCTGAAATTTCTAGAAAAGTTGCGGACCAGGAAGCGAGGCCGGGCCACAAAACGCCAGCACTGCATTCCTAGGAGAAGGCACACCCGCCGCGGGATGCCACACGGTTTGTGGACTTGGCAGCATCGGGGCAGGAGGGTGTGCACCTAACAGGCAAGGTCGGTTCGGCAAGGGTAGCGCCCCCAGACCTCGGCCCGCCCAGCGCTACTCCGCCGCGAAGCTCCTCATCCCAATACTTGGCTCTCACACAACAGTCCTCCGGCTCCCGCTCCCGGGGCTTGTCACCCCACGTCCTCACAGTGGGCCAGAGGAGCAGTGAACCCCTCGCCCTCCCCACAACACCGCGCGCGAGGCCACCCTGCGCGAGGAAGGACGGCGTTCGCCTCCCTCGAGTCGACACACAGCTTATAATCCAGCGCTCCACCCCATAGTATCCAGCCCTCCCTGCACTCCTCCTGGAAGAAGTGCCTCCCACCACGTCCTCTACACCCTGTAACCAAGCCCGGCAGGCTTACCCAGACCCCTACACGCACACCCCTGGAGATAACACCTCCGACTCCAGCCGACTGGGTGAATCCGATCGGCGGCAGCACCTTCGCGACACTTTCGCAATTGCCGTAAAGGGAGACAGGGTCGGAACTAGCTGCGGCGCGGGCTCGGGCGCGTTCACGCCCCTGGGCTGGCCTGGATGTTCGGGAGCGCGCTCTAGTGCCCCACCCTACTCGGGAACCCTTCGCTGCTAGCCGTCGGCACTGGTAGGGTGAGCTCGGGAAGGCAGACAGAAAGCCGGGGGAAGAAGGACTGGCCCTGGGAGCTCACCCGCTCTAGAAAGGTGCGTCAGAAATTGGGATCTGGAGGGTCGAGGAAGTGGGAGTAACCTGGAGCCCACACGCGCGAGAATCCAGGTGGCTCGCCTAGCTGCCCCCAGTGGGTACGCTGTGCAGGTCAATGGTGGCGTGAGTCGCGAGCGGTCTTTATGGGACCCAGGGGGTAATGGCTATTTGGGTGAGTGCAGGCTGGGCTCAAATCACTGCGCTCCATCTTTCTGTTCCCTTTCTGTCGCCCTTCGTCCTTGCAAGCCCAAGCGGTGCCTAGTGTCCAGCTCTGTCTTTTTTCTTCCCCTGGCCTCAGGCGAAGCGGAGCCAAGATCTTTAAAGGCCTAGTGCTTCGGGCCTCTGAATAAAATCCCAGTCAAAATTCATTCCTCTGGTTTTGTTTTCAGCAGTTGCTGAGAATCTTCGTCCCAGTCCCACTAAAACTACGGTTGAGTTAGTGAGCGTTACTGTTGTCACTTCTGGGCTCGCATACTTTTGGTGGTCTGAGTAGTGGTGGGGGGAGGTACGTTTGAAATTGAGATTCGTGGTGACCTTGTGTGTACTGGCAGCTCAGTCAGCTACACGCAGTTCTATCACAGGCGTTGGACCTCCCTAACAAAGAAAATTGCTAGTCGTATTTGCTCCCTGTCGTATCCACAGGGAGTAAACCATAGAAATAATCTTTCCAGTTCTCCCAAATTTTAATTTATAAATCAGTACCAAATGCAACTCAGTATCTTATGTTGCATCTTTAGATTGTCTTTATTTCTTTCCGTTGTATCATTTGACCTAATTTATAAAAATGTTACTTAATCGTCTAGACTCTTAGGATTTAACTGTTAGGAAAATTTTTCATGTGTTGGTAGGCCAAATTAAAGCTTAGAAAATAATTTTTTCTTATACCTTGCTTTGAACCTAATGGTTCTGTGTACCCCTAAAAGAAGTTTAGGGCTTTCTGTCTATTCACTTGGAACATCCAGAATTTACTTTCTTATTTTGTAGCAGTCACCACTAGAGGAGACAAGACAGCACAGGGAATTCAAATTATTACCAATGGGATTTAAATATTTGTGTGTGTGTGGGGGAACCCGCAGTTTTGATTCATGGAACCTTAAAGAAAGCAGAGAAGATAGGTAAGAGATGCAAGAACATTTTGTTAAACTCATTTACTGCTATATGAAGTTTATTCCTGTATATTTTAAAGTATTTCGAAAGATTTCTTGAATTATTAACCATTAAAATTCTAATCTTACTTGGTTGTCAATTACCAGATGCTTTCAGCTTCAAGGGGAAAACTCATGGGCAAGTCTTCCTCACCTAATCCATATGCTTAAATTTCTTGGTTGTCGTTAGCAACCTAGTAAATCATTTCAATTCCTACTTGTTCTCTAAATTGTCATTTTAAACAACCAGAACTCACAAATCCTATGGAGAAACAAATCTTAAGATGTTTGATACATAGAAAGAATTCATACATAGACGTTGTTCCC
This sequence comes from Arctocebus calabarensis, assembly GCA_963573935.1. Taxonomy (NCBI): domain Eukaryota; kingdom Metazoa; phylum Chordata; class Mammalia; order Primates; family Lorisidae; genus Arctocebus; species Arctocebus calabarensis. The sequence goes on from CAUYON010187397.1 coordinate 13,860, forward strand.
CATACCTTTGGCCAGTTACAGTATTAATAAATCACCTATTATTATTGGATGCTTACTCTGTTGCATTCCCATGATTCCCCTCAGAGTTTGGCTGTTTTAAAAATTAAAATACTGTAACTCAGAAGCTAAGTAGTTGCCTGAAATTATACAGCTGGGAAGTGGTAGAGGTAGTATTTGCATTATTACTATTATTATTTATTTATTTTTGTGTGAGACTCTGTCTCACTCTGTCACCCTGGGTAGAGTACCATAGCTCTTAACAACCTCAAACTTCTAGGTTTAAGCAATCCTCTTGCCTTAGCCTCTCAAGTAGCTGGGACTGTAGGCGCTGGCCACAACGCTTGGCTATTTTATTTTACTTCTTTTTTTAAAACTTTTTTTTACAGACAGAGTTTTGCTCCTGCTCAGAGCTCCTCTCAAACTCAGAAAGCTCAAGCAATCCACTTGACTCATCTTCCCAGAGTGCTAGGATTACAGGCGTGAGCCACCCATCCAAGCAGCACCTGCATTATTTAAATCTGATCTCACAGGTGTCTTTCCGTTGAATCACATGGTCTGGTAAGTGCTTTATTTTGCTTGATAATAAGTTATCATTCTTTCCTCATTTTGTCTCTTTTTATAGGGGTAAACTCAGTATTTTTCCTTTTATTTTATCCATTCTGAGGCCAGTGAAAAGTGTCTGTCTGATGTGAGAAAGGATAAGAAAATTGATATCCTAGAATTAAAACAATTATAGACAGTACAACATGATTATAAAAAGTCAAGTATCAACTTTTTATTTAATTTTTTCTTTTTAAAAGTATCAACTTTTTAAAGACAAATAGCCCATTAATAATGTTACAGCCTAGTGTTCTGTCCATGAGCAATATTGATGTGTTGACTTGAAATTCTACATGTTTAAAATCATGTGGATTGAAATAACTTATTTTCTTTATATGTTAATCTTAGGATTTACAAAAGGTGCTAATTTGGGCAGATCTGAAGACTGAGAGTTTGTGAACTTGTAGCATAGGTAATTTTTCTTTCATATTCTAAAAGAAGAACAAATATGTATTGACTATCTATGATAATACCTTATGTGTTTTACTTGGTCCTTAAATAAACCTTTATGAGGCAGGTATTATTTTAGACCACTGCAGATATTACTAAAAGCTCCCATTTATATGCTAAAAAGTCAAAGAGAGAACTGAAACCAGAATAGTGAAGTGGCAGTGCCTCCTTTGGGGGCATATGGCTAATAGCAGTGATAAAGCACAAGTAGGGAGTGTTAATGGCCTGGCCTTCCCACCCCTGTAACCTCCCAGGTATAACAATTTATACCCCTGTAACCTCCCAGGTATACAATTCCAGCAGGCACCATTCCATAGTAGTGTGTAAATAGTGCCTGTGTTTCAGGGGGTGACATTTTTGTGTAATAAAATGTATGAACAATATTTCCATTTGGAATTGTACAACTCCTAGCCCTGAGAACCACCTTCTCCCAAATCCAGCCAAAACCTTCAAAGGTCCACACATTCAGTGAAGGGCGAACCAAAAAAATATCTCCCTCCTAGCAAAGGTAGATTAGAAAGAAATTTTTTCACTTTTACCAAAGCTTCAGGTGAAGGAATAAAGATACCACGTGAAGACTTAAAACTGGAGTCTACCACCTCTCATATTCAAAGTTCAAATTTGCATGTTCACATGGTCTAAAAAACTGTAAGCCAAGAAAATAACAGAAACTTGGCTCATTTTGGTAATGTGCCAGAGTGCCTGGAAAAAACAAATATGCTTTCTGAATGATTCACCCTTAATTTAAGCCTTTCAGAAAACTCCGGATGTTAAGATCATCCAAATACAAGCTCACAGTCAAAAATCATAAAACACATGTACAAGAGTCAGCTGAAACAATACAGAATTCTAAGGATTTTAGATTTCAGAAACAAAATTTAAGAGAGGAAAGATGAAAAATTAAAAATTTTAGAATAGTGATTCAAAATGTATACAAACTGAAAATGATTGTCTCTGAAGACTATGCTGGGGAAAGCAGCTATAGGATTTTGGCAAGGATTGTCATCGTTAACTAAACACATAAAGAAAAAATGTTGATGGGATTTTAAAGACTGACAAGAAAAAAGAACAAAATAGAGATTATAATAATTCAGACAGTAAATTACTCAAATCAACACAATAATAGTGACTTTAGGGATAAAGGAAAAACTGATTTAGCAATATGTAAATGTACATGTTTTAGCAACAAGTCAGCTTATTAAAGTTTATGGCAAGTACAAGTCAAAAATGGCTGAGATTTCATTCTTTCAGAGTTCAGTCTGACATGAGGAAGCTATAAATATTTATAAATTTCATGGGAAATACTGAATTTTTTTTAGGCTCTCAACACTATAAAATACTCTTTCAGACATTATTTGGTGTTAGAGTGAAATTGCTTTATTTTACCTTATTTTTGAATCCTGTCTCTATCACAGTCCAGCTCTATGACCTGGGGCAGGTCTCTTAACCTTCAATTCTGCTGAGGGGAGTAAATGAGATTATATATTTATGGGGTTTAGTAAATGTTGGTAAGGTATAGTAAACACGCTTTGCAATGATGATGGCTAGAGAAAGTGATTGGCAGCAAAGAGTGGTCAGAAGTAAATATATATATTTATTATATCTTTTTATTATTTATTATTAAATCATAACTTTGTACATTAATGCATTTATGGTGTTCAGGGTACTGCTTCAATATACAATGTGAAATGCTTACATTGAACTAAATAACACATCCATCACAATTATACTCATTTCTTAATAGTTTTGAAATGTACCATTGCATCATGCACATTAGATGAGGTCCCCCCAAATACCCTCTCTCCTCCCATATTCCCCCTTTCCTCCCCTCTCTCTCCTCTTCCCTTCTACTTTCCAGACAATAGTTACGTTTTACCATTCATATGCGTGTATAGGTGATTCTATATTTATTTCATACTAGTATTGAGTACATTGGATTCTTTTTTTCCCATTCTTGAGATACTTTACTAAGAAGAATATGTTCCAGTTCCATCCAACTAAACATAAAAGAAGCGGCATCTCCATCTTTTTTATGGCTGCATAGTATTCCATAGTGTACATATACCCCAATTTGTTAATTCATTCATGGGTCAATGGGCATTGGGCTGTTTCCATGTCTTGGCTATTATGAATTAGGTTGCAGTAAACATTCTGGTGTAAATGTCTTTGTTGTAAAATAATTTTTGGTCATTTGGGTATATACCTAGTAGAGGAATTATAGGATCGAATGGTAGGTCTACTTTTAGTTCCTTAAGTATTCTCCAAACTTCTTTCCAAAAAGGTCATATTAGCTTGCATTCCCACCAGCAGTGTAGACGTGTTCCCTTCTCTCCACATCCATTGCAACATCTGTAGTTTTGTAATGTGGGTTAATCTTACTGGAGTTAGATGATTTCTCAAAGTGGTTTTGATTTGCATTTATCTGATTAAGGATAATAAGCGTTTTTTCATGTGTTTGTAGGCCATGCTCCTATCTTCAGAGAAGTTTCTTTTCAAGTCTCTTGCCCACATAGAAATGGGGTTATTTGTTCTTTTCTTGTAGATTAGTTTGAGTTCTCTGTAGATTCTAGTTATCAGACCTTTGTCAGAGCATAACCTGCAAAAATCTGCTCCCATTCTGAAGGTTGTCTGTTTGCTTTACTTACTTACTCTTGGTTGTGCAAAAGCTTTTTAGTTTGAATAGATCCTAGTAATGTATTTTTGGTGTTGCTTCAATTGCATGGGGTGGTGGGGGAAGGGGGGTCCTCCTTATAAAATATTCTGCTAGGTCAATTTCTTCAAGTGTTTTCCCCACACACTCTTCTAGCATTTTTATAGTTTCCTGTCTTAAGTTTAAATCTTTTATCCAGTGAGAATCAATTATTATTAATGCTGAAAGGTGGGGATCTACAGGTCACCAGCCAGTTCAACTAGCACCATTTGTTAAATAGGGAGTCTTTCTCCCACTGAATAGTTATGACAGGCTTGTCAAAGATCAAATGGTGATAAGTAGCTGGGTTCATCTCTTGGTTCTCTATTCTGTTCCATAAATCTACTTCTCTGTTTTTGTGCCAGTAGCATGTTGTTTTGATCACTACAGAATTATAGTATAGCCTGAAGTCTGGTAACGTGATACTTCCTGATTTGTTCTTATTTCTGAGTAATGTATTTGCTATTCGAGGTTTTTTCTGATTCCATATAAAATGAAGTACTTTTTTCCCCAGTTCTTTAACATATGACAATGGTGCTTTAATAGGGATTACATTAAATCCATAGATTGCTTTGGGTAGTATGGACATTTTAACAATGTTCATTCTTCCCAGCCATGAGCATGGTATGTTTTTCCATTTGTTAACATCTTCAGCTATTTCTTTTCTCAGAGTTTCATAGTTCTCCTTATAGAGCTCTCTCACGTCATTTGTTTGGTAAATTCCCAGATATTTCATCTTCTTTGGCGCTATTGTATAAGGAATAGAGTTCTTGGTTCTTTTTTTAGGTTGACTATTGTTGTCATATATAAAAGCCACTGACTTGTAAGTATTCATTTTGTATCATGAGATTCTCCTATGTTCCGTAATCACGTCTAAGAGTTTTGAAGTTAAGTCCCTGGGATTTTTCCATGTATAAGATCATATCATCAGCCAAGAGTGAGAGTTTGATCTCCTCTCACTCTATTTGGATAGCCTTGATTACCTTCTCTTTCCTGATTGCAATGACTAAGACTTCCATTATCATGTTGAATAGCAGTGGAGAAAGTGGGCATCCTTGCCTCATTTCTGATCCAAGTGGAAATGTTTTCAATTTTACACCATTCAATATGATATTGGCTGTGGGTTTGCTGTAGATGGTCTCTATTAGTTTAAGAAATGTCACTTCTATGCCTATTTTCTTAAGAATTCTGATCATGAGGGCGGTGCTTGTGGCTCTGCGAGTAGGGTGCCAGCCTCATATACCAAAGGTGGCAGGTTCAAACTCAGCCTTGGCCGAACTGCAAAACAAAACAAAAAAATAGCTGGGTGTTGCGGTGGACGTCTATAGTCCCAGCTACTCGGGATGCTGAGGCAGAGAATTGCCTAAGCCCAGAAGTTGGAGGTTGCTGTGAGCTGTGTGACGCCACAGCACTGTACCAAAGGTGATAAAGTGAGACTCTGCCTCTACAAAAAAAAAAAAAAAAAGAATTCTGATCATGAAAGGATCCTGGATATTATCAAAGGCTTTTTATGCATCAGTTGAGGGAATCATATGGTCTTTGATTTTTATTTTATTGATATAACGTATTGTATTTATATATTTGCACATGTTGAACCAACCCTGTAACCCTGGAATAAAACCAACATGATCCAGGTGTATAATTTTTTTGACGTGTTACTGAATTCTATTCTTATTGAATATTTTTGCATCAATATTCATTAATAATATAGGTCTATAATTTTCTTCCTTTGTTGGATCCTTTCCTGGTTTGGGTATTAGGGTGATATTTGCTTCATAGAATCTGTTGGGAAGTATTCTTTCTCCTTTCATGCTTTGGAAAACATTGTATAATATAGGTAGTAGTTCCTCTTGAAAGGTTTGATAGAATTTGGATGGGAATCCATCTGGTCCCGGACTTTTCTTTTTAGGGAGATTTTGTATTGTTGATGCTATTTTGGTGGTGGACATAGGTCTATTCAAGGTTCTAATTCTTTCTGGTTGAGTCTAGGAAGGTGATATGCTTCCAGGTATTGGTCCATTTCCTTTAGATTTTCATATTTCTGGGAATAGAGATTTTTGTAGTAATCATTGAAGATTTTTTTTTAATTTCTAAAGTGTCTGTTATTTCTCCTTTATCATTTCTGATAGACGATATTAGAGATTTTATTTTTCTGTTGCTGGTGAGGTTGGCCAAAGGTTTATCAATTTTGTTAATCTTTTCAAAAAGCCAACTTTTGGTTTTGTTGATCTCCTGAATGATTCTTTTCTTTTCAATTTCATTTAATTCTGCCCTAATTTTGGCTGTTTCTTTTCTTCTGCTGGGTTTGGGGTTGGCATGTTCTTCCTTTTCCAGTTCCTTGAGATGATTCTTTAAGTTGTTGGCTTCTTCTCTTTCTATTTTCTTGATGAAGGCTTCTAATGCTCTAAATTGCCCTTTTAGAATTGCATTTGCAGTGTCCCACAACTTTTGATAATTTGTGTCTTCATTATAATGTTGTTCCAAAAATTTGATGATTTCCTTCTTAATCTCGTCTCTGACCCAGCTATCAGTCAACCTAAGATTATTTAGCTTCCGTGACTTTGTTTGAGTATGAAGATTCCCATTGCTGTTGAGTTCAACTTTTATTCCATAGTGGTCCAAGAAGATACAAGGAATAATTTCTACAGGTTTAAGTTTGCTGACGTTAGACTTGTGTCCTAGGATATGATCTATTTTGGAGGATGACCTGTGGGCTGATGACTAGAATGTATATTCAGTTTTATTAGGGTGAAATATTCTGTAGAGGTCTGTAAAGTCCATTTGTTCTAGGATCAGGTTTAAGTCTAATATTTCTTTGTTTGGTTTCTTCTTGGAGAATCTATCCAAAACTGTCAAAGGGGTGTTAAAATCTCCAACTATTGTAGTGCAAGAGAATATCAAGTTCATATCCATTAGGGTCTGCTTTATGAATTAAGGAGCATTCTGGTAGGATGCATAAATGTTAATTATTGAAATCTCTTCATGTTGGGTGTTTCCCTTGACAAATGTGTAGTGACCTTCCTTATCCTTCTTTATCTTTGTTGGTTTAAAGGCAATTATATCTGCTACTAAAATTGCAACCCCTGCTTTTTTCTGGTTTCCATTTGCCTGTATTAAACAACTCCATCCCGTCACCCTGAGTCTATTTTTACTTTTTAAGGTAAGGTGAGATTATTGTATACAGCAGATATCCATTCTGAGTTTGTATATCCAGTCAGCCAACCTGTGCCTCTTTGGAGGGCAATTTAAACCATTCATATTAATTTGAGAGAATTGATAAGCCTGGTTGTATTTTGGGTGTCATGATTTTCGGATGTCCAGTGGACATTTTAAATCCTTTCACCACTGTGGAAGTTGGGTTTTGTTCTAAAATTTCTGTGTGAGTTTACTTTGGCAATAGAGCATTGTGCTGGTTATTGTGGAGAATGGGTCTGAGAATATCCTGGAGAGCTTGTTTAGTTATGGCAAATTTCTTCAACATCTCTATGTCATTAAAGTATTTGATTTCTGTATCAAATAAGCTCAATTTAGCTAGACACATGATCCTGGACTGGAAGTTGTTTTGTTTTAGGAGATTAAAGGTCGATGACCATCTTTTTCTGGCCCAGGGAACTGGGCCCTTCCCTTAGGTCTCAGTCCACATACTGCTAGCCTCTGCTTGCCAGATCTGTTGGAGACTGGCCCCCACCTGCCAGTCTCAGTCCACTGCCTGGAAAGCCTCGGTTTGCAGGCTCTATTAGAGTCAGGGCACCACACTCCATCCTCAGGTCTCAGTCCTAACCTGGTAAGCCTCTGATCACCAGCCCTGCTGGAGACAGTGGGTCATGCCCTATCCCTCAGGTCCTGGTTCATACCCAGTAAGCCACTGCTTGAGGGTTCTGTTGGAATCAGGGGATCATGCCCTTGCACTCAGGTCGCAGTCCACGCCTATCAAGCCTTTGCTTTCAGGCCCAGCAGGGGCTGGGGACCTGCCCTGTCTACCAAACAGTCCACACGGGACAACCATTCTGCCACTGTGGGTGCTGTGAGAGCTGGGGAGTCTGCACCCCGTTCTCCCAGACACAGCCCGAACTGAGGATCAACACTACCACTGGCTGGGGATAGTCATAACAAGGGGACTGCTCCTCCTCCCACTGAGTGTCACTTTCTTTCCACACACCCTCTTTCTTCCCCATTAGTCACGGAATCTATCCTGATGGTTGGCAGTCCACACTATGCCCAGTTCTCGCAGGACAAGACCAAATACCCTGTGCTCTGCAGGGGGCAGAACTTTAGACTGCCATGCAAAGGGGAAAGGGTGAACTAGGAATTTGGACTTGTAGGGGAAAATATCTGTTCAATTTATGCAAAAAATATCTGTTCAATTTATGGGGTGGTGTCTAGGTTCATAACTGGGACCTCCCAGGAGAAAGAGACCTGGAGTTTAGCAGCTCTCTCCAGCAAGGTAAAATGAGAGGTCTTTTGTTCCCTGCTTCTTTGCAGATAGTCTGCTTGAGGGAGGGGTCTCCCATCCTCTAGTTGATAGGTTTTGTAACTGTAATTTGTTTTCTTGAATGCTCTTCCTTGGAGTTACAGCTTGCTGAACTTCTTTCTTGACTCTGCTCCCTATTTTTGGCTTCGTAGAGTCCAATTCCATCCAGTTTTTCTTCTGCTCAGGAGCCTCTGCCGAGGATTGCTACTAGTCGGCCATCTTCCCAGAATTCCCTTAGGAGTTTTTAATTATCTTAACAGTCCTAATTGTTTTGATACATTTTTCATTATGTATCACTTGAATTTTGTCTTCCACAGCTCTAACCACCAATACTTCATTATAGAATAAAGATAAATATCTTCAGGTAAAGATACATTAGCCAAGTATGGTAACTATTAATAATATTCTGAATACTCCTGCCTTTCTCATTTTATTTCACAGGCACCTCTGTGGGCATATATTGCTTGTGCATGTGGCCTTTTCATTTACCAGTCTTTGGATGCCATAGATGGGAAACAGGCAAGAAGAACCAATAGTAGTTCTCCTTTGGGAGAACTTTTTGATCATGGTTGTGATTCACTGTCAACAGGTATTACTGAGTTTTTAAAATGTTGATGATTCTTAATAGTGATACATGTAAAAGAAATGTGATAAGCAATATTAGAGGAAAATGAAAAGTTTGCTTAATTATCAGAATACGTGATTTTATATTAAAGTTTAGTATTCTTTAAAAGACTGTGAATCTGGTTGATATTTGTGATTATTGTTAGTATTGGGAAATTTAGAAATTAAGTTAATTTCTGCTTGTTATTTTTAACCCTCAATATTGTTTGAACATCCTTTATTTGTAAAATTGATGTCATCATCAAAAATATTATGAGCTATAAATAGCAGGAGCACAATAGTGGGAGATAATTCATGGTCTTTATTTTTAAATGAATGTTATGTGAACATTTAAAATTATGTTTTAGACTTAGATTATAACTGTGATAATAGGCTCAGATAAAAAGACTAGGATCACTGAAGAACTATAGTTAATACTAATAATAACATTGTATACTGAAATTTGCTAAGGGGGAAACAGAAGGTAGCTATGGAAGATGATGGATAGGTTAATTCACTTAACCGTAGTAATCATTTCACTATATATTCCATGAGTTCTGACAGTGAAGTTTACAAACTTGTCCTAGAAAAACTGCTACATACCTCATTGCTGAAAATCACTTTGGTCACCTTCAAAATACTCCCTTTGGGAAGCTATGCACCAGGGCCAGTGCCTAGTTCACCCTTCAAAGCAATTTTGGAACTCCTTCTGGAATGACCATGAGAGCTGCCATTATATGGCACATGAAAACACACAATAACAGTAATGAATGTTACTTAGCAAGGTACTGCCACATGATAACGTGAACACAGCTGTGAGACATTGATACACCAAGGTCATGAAACTACCAAGTTATTTGTACAGTGCTGCCAATGTAAGTAGTTGGTGGCAAGTTTATAGACTTAATTGTCAGACCTCATACAATAGCAGCTCTGATGGCTATTCCAGAAAAAGAGTTCCGTAATTGCTGTGAAGGGTGAACTAGGCGCTGACATCATGCATAGCTTCCCAAGGGGAGTACTTTGAAGGTGACCGTAATGATATCCAGTAGTAAAGTATGTACCACTTTTTCAAGGATGAATTCATGAACTTAATTGTCAGACCTTGTACGTTTATGAAAACAGCATGTTACATACCTTATTTGCAATTTGTAAAAAAAAAAAAAACCTAAAAATGATACACTGAAGTGCTAGCAATAGTTGGTTTTCTGTCATTAGGATATATGTCTTTATTTGCACTATTTTACAGATTTTTAAGATAATGCTTTAGTATGGTTTCAGAGAGAAAAAAATTTAGAAATTGAATGATAGTTTCTATTTTTTTTTTTTTTTTAAAAACTTGAATCTTATTATGTCACCCTGGATAGAGTGCCGTGGCATCATCATATCTCACAGCAACCTCAAACTTCTGAGTTTAAGCAATCCTGTTGCCTCAGCCTCTCAAGTAGCTGGGACTACAAGTATGTGCCACAATGCCAAGCTAATTTTTCTAATTTAGTAGAGACGAGGTCTCAGTTTGCTCAGGTTCGTCTCAAACTCCTAAACTCAAGCAATCCACCCGCCTCAGCCTCCTTGAATGCAAGGACTGTAGGAGTGAGCCACCATGCCCAGCCTAAATGATAGTTTCTAAATAATCTTCTTGACAGGGTCCTCCCCCTTTTTATTTGTTTTCTTGTCATTTAGCATTACATTTAAAATATTTTAAAGGAAACAGACAAAACCCTTAATAGGTTTACCTCCTGCATCCAGACTTTGATTTGTGCTAACAGCAGCTTTCTTAGTAGAACAACAACTAAGCTCTTACAGCTTTTAAGTGTTAGGTCAAGCAAAACTCAAAACTACCATTGAAATAAAGGGTAGTGTGGTATATTTTAAAAGATATTATAGTTTATCCAGATGACTGCAGAATGAAAGGTATCCTATTGATTACCTTAATTGGCAGTCATTTTTGCATTATAAGAATTCTTTTCCTATGTATATCACCCACAATGATACCTGCTAACTAAGAAAAGACATTATAAATCTGAAGCAAGTAGGTCCTTTTGTGAATTACACAGGCCCTTTGTTTTTCTTTATTTTTTCTTTTGTCCTCTCTGCTTTGTAACATTTTAGTGCCCTTTAGAACCATTCTCACTAAGGACAGTATTCCAAAATATGTAATGTGTTTTAGTTGCTTTCAAAAATTTTGTTCTACTAAATGGTTTAGTGAAAAAAGAGGTTGAAATTATGAGGTAAAAGATAATGTAAAAGACTGTATCATACTTCCCTCTTATCATAGATAACTGACAGTAGATTTTGCTTTCACAGCTTACCTTTTTGGGATCTCATCTAAAATTATTTCCAGCCCAGTTAATGTTTATTTCATTGTTTACTTTCCATTATGATTTTTCTTCTGCAGTTTTTGTGGTTCTTGGAACTTGTATTGCGGTGCAACTGGGGACAAACCCTGATTGGATGTTTTTTTGTTGTTTTGCTGGGACTTTCATGTTCTATTGTGCCCACTGGCAAACATATGTTTCTGGAACATTGCGGTTTGGAATGTAAGTAACACTTACTAGTGATTTTGTTTTTTCTTTCAAATATGGAGCATGTTGCTTATAGGCATTTAAGTATTAGGAATTGATCAAATCACTAAGTTAGTTTAATAAATAAAAATGTTTAAGACTTCATTAGTGTAACTACATGTATTTTCTAATAGTTTCTATTGGATATTCCTCTGTTACACTTTTTTAAGGGAAATATCATAACCTCCCAACCAGTATTTTTAGGGCAATATGAAAAGTAGCAGCTCCTCCTTGTTTGTTTACATTTGCCTTTCTCACAGACAAATTTGCCTCTTTTTCCTCCTATTATTTACTTAAACTCCATGTTTATTTCAACATATAAAGGAAAGATAAGATAGTTTCTTATAGCAAAGAACAACTCTCATCTCTAAATATCATAGCTTAATTAGGTTTCATTCTTTTAACATTATTTTACTTATGAATCTATAAAAATCTTAAGTTCTTGATAATTGAGTGAACACAAGCATACTATATAGATTATTACTGCCAATAAAATCCCTGAGAATTTAAAAATGAAATAACAAACTTCTTTTAAACTCAAAAATGGATAGTTCCTTCCTAGTGATCAGTACCTTTCCATAAACATTGATGAGTGAATCAGTCTTGGAACAAAGTTAAGGATGGCATTCACTAACTGGTATTTAAGTATCACAGATCCTATTTATATCACTTAACTTATTCTTTCTTTTTTCATGGTATAGAATTCAAAGAGAAAAAACTATAGAAGACTATATACTTTATGAAATGTCAAAATAGAAATCTCTGATTTTCATCAGAGAATAGGTCATCTATTCTCTAAGATGATCATTAGTAGGCTTTTTTTAAAATTTTAGATCCGTGGTAAATTTAGTTTGCTTGAGCTTGAAAAGGCCAGAGTACATGGAAATTCAGCTGGTCACTACAAGTTCAGTTTAGAAGATTTTTGCTAATTTCATAGACTTTAAAATGTTGTTATGGCAGTAATGGAATAATTACCAGTATTTTGATTATTAGCTATTGAAAAGAATGTCTCAGAATAATTTCAAAATAAAAGAATTTAGAGAATTTTCTTCAGGTCCTTCTTAGGTAGTATCTTTATCACCAGAGACAGTAGCAAACATGAGTGTCCATGTGAAAATACTATGCCTATGCATTTGTCAGCAGTTTACAAAATGATGAATGCTTAGAAAATATTTAAAGAGTTCTGATATAAAAGAAAACAGTTAAAAATATATACAGATTCTTTCTCATTATAGTTTTTAATTTTTAGTTCCATATTTTCATAGTCTTTTTCTGCTTTATATGCAAATAAAAAATGTAGTAAGACTTCTACAATCACTTGGTTTGCCCTAAATCAATCTTAATCTTTAGAGTTGTTACTGTTTTTAAAAATGGCAGAATTTGTAATAGCTGAATTTCACATAGTTTGTGTTTTGTTGTTTATGATTTCACAGTTAAGTTTCAAGACCTTAAAAAGTTTACTTACCAGTCAGCCCTAATGTATTGTCTTTCCCTTTCAAGTAATGCAGCAACAATCATATGATGTGTGAACTGAAGGAAGGAAAGAGAATCAATCATGACAGTAGAAAAAGAGTAAATAGTTTTTTTAGGAGTGATTTGATATTACAGCTTTCTCTCTGCCAGTCTTTGAATTTCCCTCATAGTGTTTTCCTACAATGAAGTATGTATTTTGGAGAACTGTAAGCAAGTCCATATGGTTGGATCATAAGATGCCTTTAGGGGAATAGCAGGAGGTAAGGCTGGGGAAGATCCAGAAAATCAACACCCTTCTCTGCTCTGCCAAGAAATGTCAGGTTTTGTCCTGAGGACTCTGAGGACTTTGGCAGGAACTGAAGCAGAGAAAATACAAAAGTACATTTTAGAAAGTCTGGCAATATGACAGAGGGTAAATTGGAATAGGCTATGACAGAAGCAAAGAGACCCATCAGGAAACATAATTAAGATGAAGAATGAAGCCTGAACTAACACAGTGGCAGTATTATTGCAGAGAAAGTGATAGGTTGGGGAGACTTCAGAGGGAGAAACTATAGGACATAGTCTCCGTTAGAGTGTAGGGAATGAACAAGACTGTAGAGACTGGAATGACTCCCAGTCATTATACCATTACCCCATTAATGGTATAACTCCCATTACCTTATGGGTGGTTAGATGAAAGGTGGAGAAAGGCTCTATAGGAGGAGGAACCTATTTAAAGAGAGTTTGACCCAGAAAATGTATCTGGGGTATTCTAGACATCCAAATAGAATGAGAATAGCAGAAAACTTAGAGAGCAAGCATAGGTAGAAGCAGCACAGGAATTTCATCACACAGCCAGGGTAAGAGGAGGCATAGTGGAATGAAAAGCCAGAAGAGGGATGAATTTTGTAAAAGAACTGTGCTAAATTTTGTAAAAGAACTGCTAAGACTGAAAATCAGGACATTAAAGTGTGCATTGAATTTGGCAACTATTCATAAATGGTGGAGTAAAAAGCAGATTGAAGGGGACGAGAAGTAAATGGAACAAAAAAGTAGATTGCTACTTATACATTGTATAAGGTTATTTATAAAATATGGCTGTGATGGGAAGGAGAGAGGGATTAGCTAGAGTAGAGAATGTGTGCTAAAGGAAAGAAAATCTTTGTATTTTTACTGAGAGAATTTCAAGCACACAGAAGAAATTCACTAGCATGAGATCCACTGGAGTGCTTGCTTATAATTTTATTTAAAAATTCTAGAAATATTGGCTCAGCGCCTGTGGCTCAACAGGCTAAGGCGCCAGCCACGTACACCTAAGCTGGCGGGTTCAAATCCAGCCTGGGCCCACCAAACAACAATGACGGCTGCAACCAAAAAATGGCCGGGCGCTGTGGCAGGCGCCTGTAGTCCCAGCTACTTGGGAGGCAGAGGCAGAATCACTTGAGCCCAGGAATTGGAGGTTGCTGTGTCACCCAGCACTCTATCCAGGGTGACAGCTTGAGGCTCTGTTTCAAAAAAAAAAAAAAAAAAAAATTCTAGAAATATTGAGACTAGTTTGAATTTAACATCTAAACTTAAATATTAGTATTATAAGAGATTGGTTTGGATTTCTGAAATTGTATCCAATTTTCAGAAACCCTGCATTTTCATTAAAGCAACACTGAGTTTATTCTCTAAATTAAAAATGCTGCATTATTCATAGAAATGTGCTCTGAAGGCTTTACATTGAAAGAGGACATTTATCAAAATACCAACGCAGTGGAGGCATATATAGAACACATTTAGATATCTCTTTAAAAGCCTTAAAAATATCATAGTTTTCGTATATTTTTTAACAGCATGTAAAATGGACATATAATAGATTAAATACTGAAGTAAACTTTATATGTAGGGAGAAGAAAGCCAAAATTTCATTTTACTTATTAAGGAAAGAACTGAGTCAACTCTCCCAGTGTAGTTTGAGTAAAAAAAAATTTAATTTACTTACTTGTTTTTTTAACTCTTTCTTAAAGCAAAAATAGCTTTTGAATTTTTTTTCTATTTTTATATTTTTTTAGAGATGAGGTCTCATTCTATTACCCAGGCTAGAGCACAGTAGTGTGATCATAGCTCACTTCAGCCTCAGATCCCTGGACTCAAAATATCCTCTTCTTAGGCTTCCTGGTAGCTGTGACTACCAATGCATACCACCATGCCTGGTTAATTATTTTTTGTAGAAATGGAGTTTCATTATATTGCATGGGCTGGCCTCAAACTGTCCTCTGGCCTCAGCCTCCCAAAGCGTAGATCACCTCAAGTGTGAACCACCATACCCAGCCTGAAAGCACCTTTAAATACATTATTTTAAAACATTTTTATTTGAACTATTCTATTTTGATGTTTGCACACCTGAGTAAAGAGTCGGAATTTCTCTTTGATGTATGATAAATTTGTTATTCTTTGAATCATCTTATAGAATGTTTGCCAAATAAATTTTGTTCTCCTTAGTCCCTTTAATATTACTGTTTTTAATTGTTAAGTATGCTCATAGTATCTTGATCAAAAACAGGCACAGGATTTTAGTTCATTCATAACTATGTAACTCCCAGTCAAAGAATGGCACTGTGAGAAAGCGAATATGCTTTGGATACATCTTCACTGAAATAACAAGTTATATCTTTCAGGAGTTTGCTCTGATAACTAAAAACTACCTTGTACAGAGAATATTAGTACCTATCACATCTAAACAGACACCTGTCCTCACAGTGTTCCTGAGCAGCAAGTAGAGATCTGACAGAGATGAGTACTGTTTATTAGGATGCTTTCAGACCAACTTATCCCTTTAGGAGTTTTTAGTAACCTGGATATGAAAGACTGGGAAGAAAGTGGGATTAGGGGCTGGTTAGAACTTCAGGAAAGAATTATGATTGTGGTAGAATGAGTTGAAGCTCATTTGTAAGCATTGGTAAAATACACCTAAAAATGTCTAAATGAAAGAGTTCACATTTCCTTTATTAAGGTCTTAGCCCTCTATATCTAGGTACGTTTAAGTACATAACTTGTAGATGTGTATAGAGAGTCATTTTGATAAAGTAAGTGCTTAGAAACCCTAAACAATCTTTAATGAAACTATACTTTTGACTTTTAAAAATTGGCTTCTACACTACAAAGGCAGAACTCTTGTTTAAAATTATTATTTCAGGGAAAAATACTCTTAAATTAATTTTTCAAGAGAACAAAAAGAAAAATAGTAAATTGAACTCAGGCCAGTATACTTTGACTCAATTATTAATCTCCAAATTGTCTGTGTATCAACTTAGGCAAGGCTAAGGCTCCTAACTTTCATGGGGCCTCATCTTCTAATTGTCTCATTTCCTAAGTTGTAAAATAAAGTTTGAATTAGGTGATCTCTAAAGTTCATTTTTAAAGTCTGTTATAAAGTCTGTGAGTCTATTAATTTTACACAGCTATTATTTATATATAGTTACTTTTAGTAATTATAGTAGCCAGAGTATGTTCAATTTTATTACATTTTCAGTTCATACTTCTAAGAGTTTGCATTGACATTAGCTAGAAACCCTGCCTCCAAACATTTATCTTTGTGTAAGTAAATAACTTCCCAATTCTGCTTTTATATAATTAAAGAGAAAAAGTTAATAGTCTGTATATTCCATTGGGATCTGACAAATCCAGTTCATTTTCTTTTCCAAGTAATTTCTAGAAATAGTTATTTGAACACCTGTTATAATAAAAAACTGTTGGTTGTTAATGTATAATCCACATTCTGAGGATTCAGGGTTAAGAAACTTTCCACTGAATACCTGTATAGGATAGGATCTACATTTCTTTAAATATTTGAGACTTATCACAAGAATTGTTAAATACCAGAAATTTTCTTTTAGCTTATACTCTCCCTTGTCTAGTTTTTTTTTTTTTTTTCCTAAGTAATGATTCATTCATTTGGACCTTAGCTCTGTTCATTTAATTTTATCGGTTCTTATAGATAATATCCTAAAGCAACCATTTGTATTAATGTAAAGCCTAAATTGCAGTTTGGACTCTCAGAGTATCAGGTTGAATCATGGACACCTTTTTTTCTTGTTAGCATTCCTCAGTTCTTTTTTTTTTTTTTTTTTTTTTTTTTAGATACATAGTATCACTTTATCGCCCTGGGTACAGTGCCGTGGCGTCACACTGCTCACAGCAATCTCCAGCTCTTGGGCTTAAGCGATTCTCTTGCCTCAGCCTCCCTAGTAGCTAGGACTACAGGCGCCCGCCACAGCGCCCGGCTATTTTTTTGTTTTGCAGTTCTGCTGAGGCCGGGCTTGAACCCGCCACCTTCGGTATATGGGGCTGGCGCCCTACTCGCTGAGCCACAGGAGCCGCCCAATCAATGATTATTTTTAAATCTTTTTTTTTTTGCAGTTTTTGGCCAGGGCTGGGTATGAACCCATCACCTCTGGCATTTGGGGCTGGTGCTGTACTCCTTTGAGCCACAGCTACTGCCCTATTCAATGATTATTTTTAATTATAGTCATCCAATTGGGCCTCCCAACACTATGTCTTATTTTGGTTACGTACCTGGATTTTTGTACTTATTAACCAACCCCTTATTGTCTGCCAAACATTCATCTCAGCCTATGTTTTTACCTCAATGAAGGGTATTTTTTAGCATCTACATATATATGAGAGCATGTTTTGCTCTCGTCTTTGTCTTTCTGTGCCTGACTTATTTCACCAAACCTACTGGCTTCCAGTTCCATCTATGTTGTTGCAAATGACAAGATTTCTCGTTTTTTTTTTTTTTATATTTTCATTATTAATTCACTGGTTGATGCACAACTAGATTGATTCTATATCTTGAATAAAGTGTGGTTATAGTGGAATGTTTTCAACCTTTTTTAACTTACAGAACACTTGCACCTATAGTCAAACTTACATGGCACACAAATTATGTTGATCAAAAATACAGTAAAAAATACTTGTTGTGGTTTAAACTTCTTTCAAAAATATTTTAATTAATGATCTTTAAACATTTTCACGGCACACCTAAGATTCCATCATAGCACACCAGTGTACCATGGCATCACTGTATAGTGAATAGTGATGCAACAAAAAACAGGTGTTCAGAAATCACTTATAATGTTGGATGTCAACCCAACAGTAGAAATTGCTAGATCATAAAGCAGTTCTATTTTTAGTTTTTTTTAAGAACATCTACTATTTCCATAGTGGCTGTAAATAATTTACATTCCCATAATGTGTGAGCATTTGCCTGTCTTCACAGACTTTCCACCATTTACTACCTTTTGTCTTTTTGATAGAAGGCAATTTGGGGGGGCTAAAATGATATCTTATGGTAGTTTGATTTGCATTTCTCTGATAATTGGTGATTTTGATAATATTTTCATATATCTGTTCAGTCACTGCTCATTTTTAAATTGGATTTCATCCTTTTTTGTTGCTATTGAATTGTTTGAATTTCTCATAGTTACATATTCTGGTAATTAATTCCTTCTCAGCTGAATAGTTTGCAGATATTTTCTGTCAACCCACAGGTTGTCTCCTCATTTTTTGTATTATTTCTTTTACCGTACAGATGCTTTTAAACTTAGAGGGAATTATCCCAGGTGTGCAGGGATGGTTCAATATATACAAATAAATAACCATAATACATCACAACAACAGAATGAAGGACAAATACTATATAATCATTTTAATAGGTGCCCCAAGAGCATTCTATAGAATTCAACATACTTTCTTAATAAATAATCTCAACAAATTGAATGTAAAAGGAATAAACCTAAATATGATAAAGCTGTATCTGACAAACCCACAACTAGTACAGTATGTATAGGACAGGGAAAAACTGAAAGCCTTTCTCTGAGATCTGAAACAAGAAAAAGATACATACTTCCACCACTTTCACTCAACATAGTACCGTATCTCCCATCCAGAGCAATTGGGCAAGAGACATCCAAATTAGAAAGGAAGAAGTCAAATTATTCTTGTCTACAGAGAATATGAACTTATACTCAAATAAAAACTAAATTCTCCAACATAAAATTATTAGAACTAATAAAGATAAATAAGTGAATTTTCAGGATCCAAAATCAGTTTACTAAAATCAGTAGCATTTCTATATGCCAACAGCCAACAATGTGAAGAAGTGACCAAGAAAGCAATCCTCTTTACAATAGTTACAGTAAAAATAAATGAAATGTCTAAGAAAAATGTAAACAAAGAAGTCAATGATCTCTCACAATAAAAACTATAAAACATTAATGAAGGAAATGAAAGAGACACCAAAAAATAGAAAGATATTCCATGTTCATGAATTGGAGGAATTAATGTTGTTAAAATGTCCATACTACCTAAAGCAATCTACACATTCAATGAAATCCCCAGCAAAATAACAATGACATTCTACACAGAAATAGAACAAGTAGTCCTAAAATTTATATGGAATCACAAGACCCAGAGTAGCCAAAGTGATTACGGACAAAAAGAATAAAATCGGAGGCATCCCATTTCCTTATTTCAAATTTTACTGTAAAGCTATAATCAAACAGCATGATCCTAGCAGAAAAATAGGCACTTAAAACAAGGTAACATAACAGGAAAAACATGGAAAAAATGCATTCATTTACAATTAACTCCTTTTTGATATAGGTACCGTGAACACATGTTGGGGAAAATATAGTCTTTAGCAAACAGTGCTGGCAAAACTGGGTATCTATAGGCAAAATAATGACATTAGATTCTATTTCTTACCATATACAGAGGCCAAATAAAAGATGATTGAAGCCTTAAATATAAGACTTGAAACTATGAAACAACTAAAAGTAAGTATTGGACATATGCTTCAAAACATTGGTACAGGCAAAAATTTCTTGAGTACAACCTCAACAGCACAGGCAACCAAAACAAAAATGAACAAATGAAACCATATCTACCTACTTGACTTCTTTCTGGGAAGTTCTTTTTAAA
Source organism: Arctocebus calabarensis (assembly GCA_963573935.1). Classification (NCBI taxonomy): domain Eukaryota; kingdom Metazoa; phylum Chordata; class Mammalia; order Primates; family Lorisidae; genus Arctocebus; species Arctocebus calabarensis. The sequence continues at coordinate 33,661 of CAUYON010187397.1, forward strand.
GTTTCACTTAACTGTTAATCAGGACTCCTGTTTCCTCTACTGCTCACAAAAGCCAGCTAATATAAGTACTTTATTCTACATGCTATTTTCAGGATGTATCATTAAAAGTAGTTAATAACCAGTGTGGCACATGTAGTGATCATTCTGAATTGGTCACTAACCTCTGAGAACAGATGCTGACCATAAACAAACAAGAAGACCTGCAGACACACATTAGCTGAGTATTAGTCATACTCTCCTATGGTCCATAGGGGGCTTTGCGCAATCTACATCCAAGGTCCAGACCACTCAGTGCCCTCTTGGAAGACTGGTCATAATGCATTATCTCTTTATGAGATAATGAGATGCAGAGGCCATATAAAGAATAACTCCCTGAGAATATCTTTCATATAGAAAGAACTAGGAAGAATAACATCATGAGAATACTGAGGCAAAACTGTAAGAAAGAACGGCCATAATCTTAAGATCAAAAAGCAGAATGAAAATACAGTAGTGAAAATACAATATGTTAGCATAGCAGTATTCCTAGATAGTTTTTTGTTTGTTGGGAGGTTCTGCTTTGGGGGCCAGAGTTAATACTTTGCATGAAATATCTTATCTTATAACAGTGAAATTGTGTTCTCTTTTGTCTTGTGATTTTTTTTGAGGTGAAATTCAAGTTTTTGTGTGAGTAGTACTATTATACCTATCTTGAGTGTCTTGCTTGTACTGTATCACATCATACCTTTGTTTAATTCTTAAAAAACTGTTCACTTGTTAAA
>CAUYON010187400.1:0-24374 GCA_963573935.1 Arctocebus calabarensis
CTTCTTCTTCTTTTTTTTTTTTGTAGAGATAAAGTCTTTCTCTGCCTCTGGCTATCTCAAATTCCTGACCTCAAGTGATCCTCCTACCTTGACCTCCCAAAGTGTGAGAATGACAGGCATGAGCCACCATGCCAGCCCAAAGTATGCTCTTGTAACTTATAGTAGGTCTTGGAACTCTGCAGTGAACAGGACAGATAGGGCCCTCACTTTTGGAGTTTACCCTATAGTAGGGGAGAGAGATAGTAATTTTGGATGATCATAGGTGCTGTGAAAACAATAAGTCATGATAGTGTAAGAGTGAGTGGTGTGGCAGGATAGGACCACTTTTTGTTAAGATGTATTATGAAAGCCATTTCTGAGCAAGCATGTAACATTGTGGTGAAGACCTGAATTACAACATCTTGAAAAGATCTAGAGAAACCCTCCTGTCATGCTACTTATACAAAGTCCAGTGTTTTCATTCATTGTAGAATGAAGAACTTATACCACTCTTTATAGAAGAATTAGTTGGCTCTGTAGTTGAGAGAATGACATTGTTCTAGCAATTATAATGTACTGCTACACAGGTACTACTTCTCTGTAGAGGAAATATGAGGTTATAGGAATCTCTTTTACAATAGTTAAAATTTTCATGGTATTCAACATTGACAATGATGCAGCTTCATTAAAGAGACTAGAGAGCATCTGCAGGGTTAAGTGGAGGGGGAAGAGCCATCTGTTTGTGTCCTGTTAAGAGTGGAATGTTTTTCTACAACTTTAATTGTAGAAATTACACTTTATAATCTGAGGGTTAAAAAAAAGATCTGACAGTGATTAAGGCAGAATTGTGAATAGGAAGGTTCTAATTAGAGGTGAACTTGGATTGTTGGAGGGACAGCAAGAATAATACTGTGATGAAGTAGATTGGAATGAAAGAGAAGTAGCTGGCAGAGTATACATCGTGTTTCTGAGCCTTGGCTCAACATTTGATTTATGTGGAGATGGGGAATCTCTAAAAAATAGCTACAATTGGCCCCACCTCAGCTGAGCAAATAAAAATCTTTCATAATGAGGCCCAGGCATACAGAGGTGTGTGTGTATATATATATATATATATATATATATATGTGTGTGTGTGTGTGTTTAAATAAAATTTTGACTTTAAAAGAAAAAGAAAATTTGACTTTAGAATAGTTTTAAATTTATAAAAAGAATTGGAAAGATTATATGAGTTCCCATATACCTTGTCCCATTTACTCTATTAACATCTTAAAATAATGTGAATACATTTGTTGAATACATTTGTCACAATTAACGAACCAATACTAATACATTATTGTTCACGTTTTATTCACATTTCCTTAGTTTTTCCCCAGTGCCCTTTTCTGTTCTAGGAGTTCACCCAGGCTGCCACATGGTTTTTAGTCAGCATGTCTTCTTAGACTCATCTTGGCCTTGACAATTTCTCAGACTTTCCTTATTTTGTTGACTTTGTCCGTTGTGAGGAGTACTGGTCAGGTATTTTGTAGAATGTCCCTCTACTAGGATTTGTCTTATGGTCATCTCATGATTAGACTGGGGTTATGAGTTTGGGGGAAGAAAAACACAGAGTTAAGGGTAGATGAGGAGGATTACTATGAGGATGATGAGGAAGATGACACGATGCCCTGAGGTAGCCTCTCTATCAGATTGATCTACAGGAATATCTCACAGACTTCCTTTGCCAGTTTGTGCAGCAGCCCTGCTACATAATGTTCTCAGGCCACCTTAATGACAACGAGAGGTGGGTTCTATAGACCATCGGTATCTATAAAGGGGAGCCTTTTTATATTTGCTCCTTCTTCTGGCTGAGCCTCAAACTGTTTTGCAGCCTTCACTCACCTTGAGATGTACTTTCTTCTCAACCTAGATCGGCATCCTGACCCTTGGCCCTTGGCCTCTGCAGAGTGACACTGACAACAACTCATACCAAGCTCGCCAGTGCCATTGCTTAGGAATCCTGGAACAAAGGACATTCCTCAAAGTCCCCCTGAAGACATCTCATCTCTACAACCTTGTTTCTCCCCACCTCTGCCCCTTCCTCTGTTCCTAGAGATTTCTGCTGGCCAGCTAGAAACATTATTACCCGTTGATGGATTATTTTGCTCTGCCTCAGGAGCACAGGAAGTCACTACCATTTATATTCTAAAACAGACCTATCTACTTAACATATGATATCTGATATATTCAGATAGGAATCCTCTTGAGAGATTGTTATGCTTTCTGCCCTTGACCCGTGATGCTCTGGGTTCTCAGGAGGAATAAGCAGGAACAGTTGCATTCTAAAAAAATAAAATAAAAGGTATGTACTATCAAGATGACTCATCATTGTTGATATCTGGGAGTCTGGGAATGTTCACTGGTACTTTCTATGTCTGACCCTCCTTTCTGTGATAATCCATGAATAAGATCATGTAATGTCTTGTACACTAGCCTGAAAAAAACCTCTTCTTGCCTTTTTATCACTCATTGGTCAGTTTTTGGGCACAGCTTAATGCTTGAAAAATGATTAATAATATTAATATCTAGTGCTTGTATTACACTTACTATGTGCATGGGCACTTTTCTAAGTGCTTTGTACATATTAACTTGTTTGATCCTCATGACTATCCTAGAGGTACATTTTAACATTCTATTATTATATCTATTTTTAAAAAGAAGGAAACTGGGGCATAGAGAAATCAAATAACTTGCTCAGGATTGGCAGAGCTTAGCCAGGGGTGTGAACAGCTCACTTGTGAGAGAAAAGGTCCTGACTTCCCTTGCTCTCTCTCCCCCAAAAGTATAGTGCCCTTTTTTTCTCTTCCCTGACCTGTCAGTCGACATAGACTTGGTTAATAGGCATTTTATCCAGCTAGGTAATGGATTTCCATGGTAAGATTGCTGATTCAGTAGGCTCATTATTCTTACACTCCTCTGGAGATGAAGGACTATGTGCCTTTGACACCAGCTATTCTTCTCCAGAACCCTCTCAGATAGAAGTTGTCCTGCTTACCCATCCTTTAATACCCAGCTGTTCTCTCCCCTAATATCTCACCTAAGTTTGAGAAGGTAGAGACCCATCTGTATCAGACCAGAGTATGTCTTCTGCTTGAGGTTATGGTTCAGTCTGGAATGACCAGCTTGATTTCATATTCTTATTCTGGTTGGGGCTTTTGTTTTTGTTTTTGAGACAGAGGGCCACTCTGTTGCTTGGCTAAAGTCACGTAGCATCAGCCTACCTCACAGTAATCTCAAACTCTTGAGTTCAAGCAATCCTCCTGCTTCACCTTCCCAAGTAGCCGGAACTACAGGCTCCCACTACAATGCATAGCTAATTATTCTACTTTTAGTAGAGGTGGAGGTCTCGCTTTTGCTCAGGTTGGTCTTGAACTCCTGAGCTCAAGTGATTCTCCTGCCTCGGCCTCCCATAGTTGTAGGATTATAGGCGTGAACAACCATGTCCGGCCCTGTTGATAGTTTTAATATCCAGAACCAGGTGCTAAACTTATTAGGTGGCAGGAAGAAACAGAGATGCTCACATAGACTTACCAGAATAGGGACAGAGTGTAGGCAAAGAATAGGTGGAACAAAAGCTTTAGTCCTGACGTATGGAGTAGAAAGGAGAATGGGGTGAAAAAACACAGAATTCTGGCCTTAGGAAAGCTGAATCGTGTGTGTGTGTGTGTATATATGTATTACTGTTACAGGGATCAAGCCAACATGACATTAGGGAAAAAAAATCAATATTGATGCCTTTTTTAGATGATATAAAGCTAATCAAAAATGGAAAAAAAACCAATTAATAAAATTTTCCAAATTACTGAAGGCACAATTCATAATTTATGACAAATAACTGCATGGGCAGTGACTTTGATGGTATAATAATACCATAATACTATAATGTGATTATTCTTTTTGAACATTTAATTATGTATTAAATTCACTTCAGAGGTGATTAGCTAGTTTTTGATAAGGAGGTAATCTGCTTTTAACTTCAATAAGAATATTACAGAAAACATTCATTATAATACGCCTAAACTGTGGCAGCTAGTTAGCTTCAGCTTTAGATACTGGTATTTTTTTAAATAATTTTATTTATCTGAATAATTTTGGGGTAGTTATAGTGGTGAGCTATGTGTAGATATTGAGAGAAGTAAGGAAAAGTTTTTACTTTAGGAAGTTTATAGCCTAATAGGACAGATAGTTCTTGGGTGGAGCATGATGGCGATGGGACGGAAGTTTAGCTCAACTCTCCCACAACATCAGGTGAGAGGGAGGGGGCTAGATCTTTCCCTGCCCACGTGGAGTGTTGGTGTAGACAGGCAGCTTGGGGTGTGCAGCAAAGTGGTGGATTGCTGGACTTGAAGTGTAACCCAGAGCTGCGGAATCTGCTAGGAAAGATAGTTCTTGAATGTGCTTATTTGTATTAGAGGAGAGATATAAACACTATCCTATAGGAGTTAGAGGAAAAAGAAATGAACTTCAGCTGAAAGACATGGAACCAGGAATGGTTTCTTTGAGGAAATCATGGTCAAAATGGGCCTTGAATGATGGATGAAGGGTTTTACTAGGTAGACAACAGGCTTTTAGATAGCCCTTCTGTGTGTACCATAGCAATAGCCTGTTCACATTTATTATAGTGTTAAGTTCTGTATACTACATTTTATTATCCTTTTCCATACCTGTCCTCTGTGGGATATAAACTTCTAAGGCTAGAACTATGTGTTAATCATTTTCATGTTCCCATAATAGCACAGTTGCCTATTGTATTAACTATTCAGTAAATGTATGAAATGAAGTATTAATTATCTCATCTAGTCCCAGGGCATTCATGAAGAGCTGAAAGAGACAGTACTGAATAGTAGTTTACTGTATCAGTGTTTACATTGTGATTAAGTTTGACTGTATCTAAAGTTACGAAATAATTTGGAGAAGTCCAAAACAATAGCAACTCAAACAAGATAAGTGTTTAGTTTTCTCTCATATAAAAAGTCTCGAGTGTAGGCATTTTAAGGTTGGTGTGGAGGAACCACAAAGTTAGGAATCTGGGCTCTTTTCTAGCTCCCCCCTGATATCCTTACAGTGTGATCCTTATTGTGGACTAAGATGATTGCTGGAGGTCTAGCAAGCACTTCGAAGTTTCAGAATAATAGAAACAGAAAAGGGAAGAAGGGCTTACCCCTCTATTTTAAGGGAACTCTCCAGAAGTTGCGTACATTGCTGCTATGTTTCATTGGCGTGAACTCAATTCCTTTTCATTTCTAGTTGCAAGGAAGGTTGGGAAACAATCATTTCTCCAGGCCACAATGTGTCCAGCTAAAAGTTAAAGTGCTGTTACTAAGGGAAAATGGGAGAACGAATATTGAGGAATCAAATATTCTTTGCCCCAGTTGGCAAAGAATGTAATTGATGTATGTGAGTCCTGGCTTTCCCACCTACTACCATGTCATGTCAAGTAATTGACTCAACCTCTCTGAGTCTTGGTCTCTTCTTTAGTAGCATGAGCATAATAATGATTTCTCCTCTTTGGGTTATAGGAAGGAACAAACAAGATCACAGATGTAAAGAACTTAGCACAGTGCCTAGAATATATAATAATAAGCCGTCAGCAATGGCTCTTATTCATATTACTGTTATAGTAAGGTTCTATTCTGAATTCAATTCCAGACAAGTTAGTCTGGCAGCAGTAGAAGTTCTGGACACCAAGTTTCTTGGGTGCAAATTGTTCAGCCCCCACTCCTTCTGTTCCTTCTGCCTGCTTTAATCTGCTGGGTAGATAGGCTGGTGAAAAACTTGCCTTTAGAGAAGAGGCTTCTGTATATTTCAGTGTCCTGCTGGTGCCTATGCACTAGCTAACCAAAACACAGCTGGTAGGTCTAATTTTAGGTTCACAAGTCTTTTTGGTTGTCCTCTTTAGATTCTGTTTTACATTCTGAACTGTGGGAAATTTTTATAGAAGCAGAGGGAAGGCGGGGACAATATACCATTTACTTTCTGATTAGAAAATAGCCTCCATTTTCTTTCTAGGAGGCAGTCATGGGGAAAGATGTAAGGTTGAGTTTACATAGGCACCCCTACTGTTCTCTTCTCTGTACTTTCAGTCTGTGTGAACGCTGGCAGGGTATAAGCTGTGTTGAGTGGTAGACTCTGACTTCATATATATGAAGAATGAAAATGATAACCTTTGGCTGAGACTATAAAAAATAAGAGAGTCTCATGTAGAAACTTGTCTGTTGTTGGATTTTGAGGCTTATTCCAGAGATGAGAAAATAATAATAAATAATAGCTATCATTTTTTTAGTGATTTGAAACTAGGTACTTTTCATATACTATTTCATTTGTTCCCCAGTGCAGCTCCACAGTAGGTTTGGGTTGTTATGATTATCATTTTATAGGTGAGGAAACAATAGCTGAAGAAGTTGAATTTTGCTAAAGATAGTAAGTGGAAGGACTGGGATTTGAATCCAGGTCTGATACCAAAGTACATATTCTTTCCCCCCTTCCATTTTGCTGTTTCTCATATTAATTATTTCCATTCAGATGTAAGCTTTCTAAGTTATACTGACATTTTCTCCTGATATTTATTATCTTTATAAAGGTATGTAATAGGCAAATACTTTTTGAATATCCTAAAACTATTTTTACTCTTCTCTTTGAAGTTTTCTTCCTGTATATTTTACAGAGCATTTTGATTAGTTACAAATTCTTTTGTTCATTTTGTTATTCAGCACTTCTCTGAATTAGTACCTGATAGTTGATAGTCACTTACTAACTGTATTGTTATTTAATTAATAATAACAATAACTAAAGTTTATTTAGAACTTAGCTTGTAAACTTTCTACATATTAGTGCATTTAATTTTTATCACAATTCTTTGAAGTATAGTATTTACTAAGATACATTTATTATTTGAAGTTAGTGGCATGATTTTTTTCCTTTGATCCATTCATTCAACATGTATTAGAATTTATATTCTATAAGCAAAACTGACAATAAACAGGTTAAAAAATAAATAATATTTAAAATCATAAGTATTATGAATAAACTAGGGAAGGAGATAGGGAGTGAATAGGGTGTGGGAATGAGAAAGAGGCTGTTTAAGGATCTTTTATATTTTATTGTAAATAGCCATAGACTATTTAAGAAAGGGAATAAGTAATCTGATTTACATTCTTAAAACTTCACTCTTATTCCTGTGTGGAAAGTGGACTGTAGGATATCAAGAGTCAGAGCAGTATTGCTGCTTTAACTAGGTTGGGAATAACGGGGATGGTGAAGAATCTGTGTTAACCTGAGATGGCATTTATTTTAGAGTTAGATCCAGAAAGACTTGTTGATAGAATGATTTTGAGTCTGACCAACTAAAGGTGTTGGCTTACCATAGGAGTGGATTTAGAGTTGGAAAATGAAGTGATGTGAGAAAAGTGGTAAATATTTTCATACATGGGATAGTAGTACTACAATTTAGCTTCATTTCCTTTTGAAATGTATTTCATCTTCTAACCATTTTTCACTGTTTCTCCCAAATGATTTTTTACAAAAAGTTGGATTGATTTTTTTTTTTTTTTAAAGCATGGTGTCAGCAAAAAACCAGTGGAATAGGAAGAAAAACCTCAAAATGACAGCCAGTATTCTTTCCAAATTCAGCATCTTCTGAATCTTTGTAACACAGAATTCAATATTTAGGAGCCAGTTTAGGTTATTTATGTTATTTATATTTACAGATTTGCAGACGCTTGATTTTTTCTTTTGGGTGCACAGCTGGTTATTTGTATTAGACTAGACCAATTTCCATAAAAGTGCCAGAGATTGTCAAGAAATACTTACTCCTGTTCCAATACCACTTTCTTTACCCACCTACCCATATTCCACCTTGTTCCTTCCCCTTCCACACTTTCAAAGTGTATTTACATTGGAATGAACTGTGTCAGTCTGTCCTTTGGGGTGAATGGATATGTGTATATCAGGTGTTCTGCACTCCTTTGAAGAAAGATGCCCCAATCTCTTGGTATTCAAGACAAAGAATCATAGAGCTGGGAAACTTTCAAAGGGAGTTTCTTCCTGGGCTAGCAACTTTGGGTATCTGTCAGAAAGGTAATGTAAGTGAAAGAAGCAAGGTAAGATAACTATGGCAAGCTGGAGAAAGCTTGCTTTGCCTAAAGTGTATAGCTGCTAATCACCTTCAGCCCATACACTGGGAACAGGAGCCCAGTACAATCCATGCTCTTTAGATTTTCAGAAGAAGCTAGAAGTAGATGTGCCTCTTGATTTTTAAATGGGGCAACACTCTAAAAGCTAAAGAAAATATTTGTGTAAGCTACTGGCTATGAATTTATAGCTTCTGATCTGGCCTGTTTTCCTTATTTATAGTTGGAGAAACAAAAACCCAGAGATGTAATGACTTTCCTAAGCTCAAACAGCAATTACTGGCAGAACAAGGAATAAAATCTGGGTCTTTCTCTTTGTGCAATGCTCTTTACCTAGGAACGCTAAACTTTTTTTTGGGATCTGAGGAAAGCTCATGTCAAATTTGAGGGTTTTAGACCCCTTGAAATCTATACATGAATACCAAGTAAAAAATTCTCTCTTATACCTGCTGTTCTTGTGTTTGCAATGTAAATGAACAGGCCCCAGTATAAAACACAGGCAAACTCATGGGAAGAAGCAGAAGTCCTGGGTCTCTTATTTCTACCTCTCTCCTTTCCTTCTTCCCTCCCTCCCTACCTACCCTCCTGATTGCCATTTTTTTATTTTGTATGCCACATTTTAATTATGCAATTAATAGAAATACATGTGAGTAAGTCTAAAACTCTTCTACTATCCCCAATACCATTCCCAGCAATAATTGTTTTGGTAATCTTTTACATACATATATAACCCATAGAAAATAATAGTTTTATGGTTTTTTAAAAAATACTATTTTGCAGGTTTTTAAAAAAATTTGACAGTGTATATTGCCTTGTGTCCAGGTGCATACAGATTTATTTTCTTTTTATTTGCTATGTCATATTTCCTAGTTTGTTAATTCCACAATTTAGCCATACACTATTGATGAGTAATGCCTAGGATTTTTTACAGTTTTTTATTATTACAAATAAGGCTGTATTAAATATTTTTGTGCATGCTTTTTTCACAGATGTGCTAGAGTTTCTCAAGGGGAAACCAGAAGTGGACTTGCTAGGCATGTGATTTCAGAGTAGCATTATCATTTTATACATCGATCAGCAACATCTGGATGCCCCCACTTCCCTCAAAGCCCCTTAGCACTATTACCAGGTTACAGTTTTTTTCACTTTGATGGGTAAGAAATGATATCTTAATTATGAGTAAATTTGAGCATCTTTTGATACGTTTATTAGCCATTTCACATTGCTATTATGTTCATATTTTTAGTTGGGATTTTCTTTGGGCTTATTTGGCTTTTTCTTACTGATTTATAAAAATTCCGTATGTGCTTCTTTTGTGTGTGTATATTTTTGATATCTGCCTCTTCTGTTGTATGTATAAATCTTTTTCATTTGGATCTTTCTGATCCTGGTTTTACCACTGACTAGCTCTGTGATTTTGGGAACATTGTTGTCAAAGCCATTTTTCTCCTTTTGAAGTGAGAATACATTACCTCTTAGTTATCGTGTGATTGTGAAATGCCAGTGGAAGACTGTATGAGCTCTGTGACTTTTGGGTTTCTCATTTGATTTTCACCAGCCATTTTTCTCAGCTGTAAAGTGAGAAGAGAATACACTTCTTTTTAGAGTTATTGTGAAATGCCAGAGAAAGAGCATGTGAAAGTGCTTTGGAAAGTAAAGAATACTTTCAAGTAAAGCTCTTTGTCCTTTCTTTGGTTTTATTTTGACTCATACCTGGGAGCTGGCTCTTTTGAAGCATCCCACACTTCTATGGTTAATCAGATTCTGAGGGGTGGTTGTCATAACATAGAACTTGTCTTTTTTTTATTCTATACTTTCTGGGGGGGAAAGAGGTAAATAAGATCCATTCAGGCTGAACTACTGTGTTCTTGGAATGCATTTGGATGGAATGGAGGTGGAGAACTACAGATATCATGAGGATGATCCCACTTCTTTGCTTGGCATGGTACTTGTCTCAAGGATTGACATAGTAGAATCTGGTCATCTATGGAACCAAATGTCAACAAGGTTCTAATTAGCCTTCCACTTCTCATTTAGAACACAGGTATTAGAGGCAGCTGTTTTGTTCTAATGGGAAACATGTGAGGGTATAATCTCCTGTTCTGGTATTTTAACTAGTAACTGTCCTAGCAAAAAAAAAAAAAAAAAAAAAAAATTAACCATAGCATGGTGCTACCCTATGAAATACTCATACTCAGATATCATTCTTAGACCCAGACAAATCTGTGCTGCTGTTGCCCTATATCCCATGCTTTTTTTTAATTTCTTTTTTGTGGGGGGGGGTGGTGTTGGAGACAAGGTCTTGCTCTGTCTCCCAAGCTAGAGTGCAGGGGCTTCATCATAGCTCAGTGCAACCTCAAACTTCCAGGCTCAAGTGGTCTCTCCTACTTCAGCCTCCCAAGTAGGTGAAATTACAGGCATGCACCACTATACTTTATTAATTTTCTCTCTCTTTATTTATTTATTTTGTGTGTGTATGTGTGTGTGTGTGTGTGTGTGTGTGTGTGTGTGTAGAGATAGGGTCTAGCTCTCGCTCAGGCTGGTCTCCAACTGGTCTCAAGCAGTCTTCCTGCCTTAGTCTTCCAAATTGCTAGGATTACAGGTGTGAGCCATCATGTCTGTCTTGTTCTATGCTTTTGAAGGTCCCTCCTTTGGCCATGCCTGCTCCCTTCTAGACCACTCTCTAATTAACTAGGATCCCATAATTACCTGAGAAAATATCCTGAGCCTGCTTCCAGGGCCTGGGGAGCCTCTTCCTGAGTCTGTCCTCCTGAAGATGCACCAAGGCATTGGACTCATAAAATACAGAGGGTGCCTAAATAAATAAATAACACATTTTAAGAAAGGAAAAAACTTTATTAAAATTATAATGCTCTATATACCAATAACAAAAGATGAATAAAAGTCACATTGAGCACCTCTTTTAATTGCAGAAGTCAAACATGACTTGAGTGTTACAAATTTAATATTTTTTTCTGTCTTATTTTTGGCACTCTGTGTGTCCCTAGGTCTCAGGTGTGGCTAAGGGGTGACTGAGAGGGGTGTTTTCAGAACTTGGACATACTAGCTAGCTTCAACACCTATGCACAAGGCCTCTTGCAGTGCAGGAAGGGACTAGAGTGTGGAAAAAGCAATGGGGAGGGTGGATTCAGGGCCAGACTATTCCATTTGGACTCTTAACTCAGCTCTGCAGCCCTCAAGTTCTGGTACACTCAGAGGAGATGCTCCTTTTTGACCAAGTGCTTATTTTATTTTATTTTTTAAGTCATTGGGGAAGGGTTTCTTCACCACTCATTTATACAAGCCAAGTGTAGCACACTTAACATAGAGTCCAGGTAATCTTTTTGAACAATTCTCAGAGAGTGGGATGGTGGGGGTAGAAGAGGTGAGTTTTCTAAATGGAGGTGCTCTTCAGGTGCCCCTTCTTTGTCTCTCCCCTTGGTAGGTGGTGATGCTGATGCTTTGTGAAAAGGAGGAAGGATTCTGCTGACACACTGAATTTTTATAAAAGAAAGCTAAGATTTCCCCTGTACTGCACATCTGCCTGCAGACAAGCTGTCTGCTTCTTAGAGATTCCTTCATCATCATTTTATTTCTTTTCTGAAGGTTTTAAGGCACAGTTTGGTGCATTCCTTCCTTCCAGAGCCAGGGGGAAAGTCATTATAAATCAGGGCTCTTACCAAAGAGCTTAAAGTGGGCGCTGGCAGCTGGGATGGAGGGGAAGAGAGCTTTCCAGGGACAAGTGACCTGCTTGTTCAGCCAATGAGAAGCAGGTTAGAGAAATGATATCACCAGATAGGCTTTATTGTCTGATCATCTTGTAAAAGCAGGATTGTGTCTGGCAACTTAACCCTTTTTTTAGATACTTCAGGTCTCACCCACACCCTGGTACGTGACCTTTAGATTCTTTTGCCCAGCTGTCTGCTGTGAGACCTCAGAGATTAAAGATTTAAATTAGTGGAGAAATTAGGGGGATTGTAAACTACTATTTTAAGAAATGGAAATTATTAAAATATAGGACCTCAGCTAGCAGGGAAATGTGAACTAAGTTGTGTCTGGAGAGCACATCTAAAGTTGATATTGGTCATAGTCATGTTACATTGCATTTTTACTGTGTAGACGTGGAAGGAAGGTCAGAGGGGAAAAAAAGACTGAGCCTTTAGGGTATTTTAATCCATATAGTGGGGTCTTAATAGCTCCTGTTTTGGAAGATTTGAAATTGGTTCTGCAAATTTAGAAAATATGTTATCATTGATCTAGAGACCAGTTTGAACAAAGAGACATTTGTAATGTTTGTTTATCCCTGTATTTCTTTATTGTTCCTCCCTCCATAAAAACAACAGTGATTTTACTTCCTCCTGCTTTTTTTCCCCTCACTGTGAAATGGTCCTACCTTATCTCATTAAGTTGCTGAGATAAGAAAATTAACTCGTGTTTTTTAGATTGTGCTACACACACATATTTTCTTATTATTAGGGCATTCATGTCTTAATATCATACATTCATTCATTTGTTTGGCAGTTTTTTACAACACCTATATGCTAGGCATAAGAGATACAGAGATAGGAAGAAAGTAGTCCTTATCCTTAAGAAACTTAAAACACCATGAGACAATAATGATAAATTAGGTCTCATACTTCCTATTGTGTTTGCCACATGCTAGGCCCTGTTTAAACATGTTGATATATATTAACTCATTTAATCTTATTAAAACTTTATCAGATAGGTACTATTTTAATGATGCATTTTACAGATAAGAAAAATCAAGACACAGAGAGGCTAAGTGATTTGCTTAAAACCACACAGCTAGTGGTAGATTTGGGATTTGAATCTAGACCTTGTGGAGCTTTAGAATCTATGCTGTAAATCTGACCTGACCAATATAGTAGTCACTGGCCACATGTGGCTTTGTAGCATTTGCAGTATGACCAGTTTCATTTGGGCTATAATTGTGAAATACATTCTAGATTTCAAAGACCTAGTAAGAAAAAATATATAAAATATCTCATGTTGAAATTCCATGTTGCAATGACGATAATTTGAATGTACTGAGTTAAATTTGAGAATTAATTTCACTTTTTATTGTAGCTACTAGAAAACTTAAAATTATACAGGGTGACCATAATAGTTACAACTATTTAAATTGCACATGAACTTCATGGCCACCCAGTATATATGGCTTGCACGTTGGCTCCCATTATTCTTTTATTGGGCTGTTCTACTCTAAATCATTACACTGAAATAATAATAACAGCATGTGCCATTGAAAAATTTTTTTCAGAGACAAAGTCTTCCTGTCACCCAGGCTGAAGTACAGTGTGGTCATAGTTTACTACAGCTTCAAATTCCTGGGATCACGTGATTCTCCTGCCCCAGCCTCCCAAGTAGTGGGGTCCACAGGTGCACACAACCATACCTGGCTAATTTTTAGGTTTTTTGTAGAGATGAGGTCTTTCTGTGTTGCTTGGGCTGGTCTTAAATTCCTAGGCTCAAGCTATCTTTTCACCTCAGCTTCCCAGTGCCTCCTTGTGAAAGCGCTGGGATTATAGGCCTTGAGCTACCGCACCTGGCCGTGTAATTTTTTAGCACTGTTTGCCACATACTGTACTAATACCTTTACAAACAGCATTTAAATTAAGACTTAGGAAAGCTCTATTTATTATCCTTATTTTATAGAAGGGTTACAAAGTTTTGAGAATTTGGTAAAAATCCGCTAGTTAATGATGGACTTCAAATTTAAAACTATTTCTGACTCAAAAGCCTATGTTTTTGTTTTTTTTTTTAAATTAAATCATAGCTGTGTACATTGATGCAATCATGGGTACATTGTGCTGGTTTCATATACAATCTGAAATATTTTCATCAAACTGGCTAACATAGCATTCATGGCATTTTCTTAGTTATTGTGTTAAGACCTTTATATTCTGCATTCAGTAAGTTTCACCTGTACCTTTCTAAGATGCACCATAGGAAAAACCTATGTTCTTAATCAGCACATTGCAATTCTATTTACAATTAAATCACAAGCTATTTTCTTTGTTTTAATTTTCATAATTAGTATGGATACTTCTGTATCTGACATGTAAAGATTTAAAATGAACTTCATTAGGTCATGGAATAGGCATCCCAGATAGAAATCTCTTTTGCAGAGCCTCTGTTCTCAGTGAATACTGACTCAGTTGAGCCTGAGATGAAGCAGTGAGTCAGCCTGTGCAAAATTGCATTTAATTTTCATTCCATACAGTTTTCTCAGGTCACTGGGCACTTTATATCCTGACCCTCTTTGTCCGTAGAGAAGGGGAGGAGGGGCAATGCATAACTTCTATTTAGTTATTTAGTTCTCTTGGCTGATAAGAAGAAAAAATTGCTTTTTTTTATTTAACTGTCCTCTAAACTGCTGTTTGTGTTCGAGAGAGCAGCAAAATGCTACCTAGTGACCCCTGAATTTTCTTTTTTCTAGAGCAAAGACTCAGGTGGACTGAAGGCAGCTATGATAGAGTTGGTGGAAAGGTTAAAGTTCAAGAGCTCAGACCCTAAGGTAAGTATTGTTTTAGATTTCATTGGATGTTGGTACTTCTGGCATTGTATTCTCCTCCAACTAAATTCAAGGGGTGTTAGTGATCATCTGCATCAAAATCTAATTAAGGCTGCCCATCAAAAATAGTGTATATGCCTGGAGATAAGTCATCTATTTTTTCCTCCCTTCTCTATTTTATGAGTTACAACACGTAATCGTTAATTGTTTTCCCTGAACTGAAGACAAGTGCATTTTTAATCTTCCTTTACTGGGCCTTTGAGCCTTCAGTCATCTGTGTCCGTTAAATCCAGCCAAAGGCATCTGAGATACTGTTCAGCTTAAAGCCAGGGGCTGGAACAGGATCCAAACCCATCCAGTTTGTGTTTAGCATTAGCATCTTGTTTCTCCCCCACTTGTAGGAGCCAGCTGCCACAGCGAACACTTTTGTCCTCACAGCCTGGAGTCTGGTTTGTGAAATGGCTTAAACGTCCCAGCTTTTTTTTAAGATGTTGGGGCCTAGACGGTTGATATTCTGGGAGACACTGTACCAGGGTGGGGGTGGACTTGGAATTGAACGTGCTGAGTTGTGGGGGATGGATTATGACTAACAGACTCCCTTCTCCTTTCTACCCAGACACTTAACGTGGCACTACCTAGTGTTGGAGCCAGCTGGCTCTGCTTCAATCTTAAAGCCTCTCGCAGTTAAATAGGAAAAGGAGCATGATTCTGTTTTACTTGTGTATCTTTTTGTTTCCTACATTATTTATAAGGGGAATGGGACTAGCATTTATTTCTTGAGCATTTACTGAGAGCCAGGAACTGTATGTGGAGCCTTAAATAATTGTGCTAATACATAACAAAATTTTAACAATTTTTAAGTGTAAAGTTCAGTGGCATTAAGTACATTCACACTGTTGTGCAACCATCACCACCATTCATCTCCAGAACTTTTTCATTATCCCACTTTGGAACTCTTTACCTTCTTTCTAAATCATTTCCTCTGTCCCTCTTTATATTTTTTGATTACTGTAACAACCCTGTAAAGTAGCTTATTATTCCTATTTTATCAGTGTGGACACTGAGACTTAGATAGAATCATGTGCTCCAAATCTGCCATGAAGTAAAGGAGAGGGTCACATTCTGACTCCAGTGCCTGTACTTTTTCTTTTATCTCATGTTGCAAACCAAACATTGGATTTGTTCTTTTTCTTTTTTTGGAGACAGTATCACTTTGTCACCCTGGGTTGAGAACTGTGGCGTCATAGCTCACAACAACCTCAAACTCTTGGGCTCAAGTGATTCTCTTGCCTCAGCCTCCCAAAGCTGAAATTATAGGCGCCCACCATAATGCCCAGCTATTTTTTCTTTTTATTGTTTTTTTGATAGGCGGTCTCGCTCTGTCTCTTGTCTTGAACTTGTGTGCTCAGGCAATCCACCTGCCTTGGCCTTCTAGAGTGTTACAATTATAGGCATGAGCCACCATGCCTAGCCCGAAACATTGGTTTTTTATCACCTTTCTATTATATAATCACGTTGTGCCTCAGTTTTCTAAGCTAAAACACTATGTGAGTGTTTCACATAGTGAAACTCAGATAGTGGCAGGCTTCTTGAAAGGTGACTGTGGCCACCAATCTAGAAAATGATTTTCTCTTCATATGACATTAAAAGTTTGGGGGCATTGATAATGTCCCTTGTCTTCTAGTGTAGTTAAGGTTCTAGGAGTAGAGAGTATCTTCATAGATAGAAAAAATTAGGTTAACCTTAATCAACTTTCACAGCTCAAAGTAGGAGGTTCCATGGTATAAGTAGTTTTTCCTTTAGTAAAGATGACACAATCACTTTTCTTACTAAATTTCTCTGGTTTAAGGGGCAACAGCCTGTGCTAAGGGAAGATACTGTATTTTCTGTTTCTGCATTACCCATGTGCTTGTAATCAACAGGGCAGTGAAGGGCTAAGAGAATGTATGGAAATAACACTAAGTGGTCTTTGTATATGATGATAGTACAGATAAAGTGCTTTGGGATCCTTTATGAATGTATGTAGTGCTTCTGATGGGATGCTTGCCAAAAGTGAAAGAATTGAGTGGTCGTATGAGAAGAATCCATGGAAGCCTCAAGGTTTTTCCATGTGCACCCTAAGCTAAAGGATATTTGCATGGACCTGACTTGATCTTGGCTATGTGTGTACACACACACATCTTTTTACACATCTCTTTATCTTGCCCTGGATCACTTACCACCAACATATTTTATTTTCAAGCTCCTTCATAGGTTGTCATGTGCATACCATATGTATTTGAAGCCAGAAGAAGGGTGAATATAATTGTAGAATGACTGCTAGGTCAGGAAGTGGGGTAAAATATGGGCTACTTAAATATATCACTTGGGCAACAAAGAATATTTTCCTGAAAGTAAAATGGTGTCTTTCTAGAGACCCTTAAGTTTTTATTCTGTTCTGTTTTTCCTAGAGAACTTACTCCCCATTCCCTTTTTGAGTTGGCCTTTTTTAGAAGGGCACATAGAATCTCTCAGACTTTATGACCTGTCATTTCCTGGCACAGAGGCTTTACATAGAAGCACTGATTGAGTTGTGGCATACTGAACACTATCTGTCTCACTTCCTCTGTAATTCCCTAAAGCATCACAAAGCTTGATTATTTCAGACACTGAAGTCTACTGGGAACTGAGTTAATTTTTACCTCTGAGCTTTGCCAGAGAGCTGTAGAAAATGCCTATATTAATCATTTTTACCAATTATAAAATAATACATGCTAAGAGATTTAAAAACATAGATATTCCTAAATGAAAAGTAAAATGAGTTTACAAAAAATTAACCAATATTAATAGTTTTGTTCATAACCTTCTAGATACTTTCCCCCATGGAGATACATTTTTAACAAGTATGTTTATGGTTTTTCAATTGCTTTTTTCATTATATAGAATATCCTATGTAGATATTCTTCTCTGTCAATACAGTTAATTCTGGGTGGTGAGTTCAAATCCAGCCCCGGCCAAAAACTGCAAAAAAAAAAAGAAAAAAGACATGCCTCATTTTATCTAAAACATTTGTTAGATGCCTTCTCTTCTTCCAGATTCAGTGGTTCTTAAACTTTATTGTGTGTGAAAATCACTGAGGGAACTTACTTAACTACCTCCAGAGTTTTTGATTCAGTTGATCCGGGATGTCTAGAGAATTTTTATTTCTATCCAATTCTCAGGTGATTCTGATGGTTCAGAGACCACTCTGTGAGAGACTCTGTGCTGCACCTTGAGTATTTTTATTCATGCTTATCAATGACTTTTTTTTTACTCTTCAGCAGTTAGTCAGAAGAGCCCTTAGAAAAAAATCCAGGTGACTTCATCTTTGAAAAAAACCTGGATAAAAATATAGGTTTATGAAATAAATATATTGAGCAGAGGCAGCAAAGCCCGTTCAGGAGGGCAGTAATTAATGATAATGATGATGATGGTATAATGAAGTCAGAGCCACTTGAGGACATTTGTGCCCTCCATTTGTGCAGTCTCCTCCTGAAGGGCTTTCCCCAAACCAGAGCAAGCAATATGTTTCTGAAATGGTTACAACAGCAGCTTGAAGATAGCTATTGTTCTCATTGATCCATAACCCTCATTTTATTCCCACTGTTTGACCTGTGTTCCCCAGTGTGTTCTCCTGCCTCAGGCTTAAATACCATGGAAGGGGAAATACGACTGCAGGGAAATCCCTAGGAAAAGTCTAGTAAACAAAGGTAAGGTTACGTAGATTTAAGTTTGTGTGCTCCATTTATAAGAGTTTCTAGTGATTTAGAGACATTAATCTCTTCCTAGTTCAGAGAGGGAGACACTCTCAGAAAAGATTTCCTGTTAAATGTAAGTTTCTCTTACAAATGGGTAACTTCTCTTGTTTTCAGAGCCCTTATCTGCAATTTCTCAATATAATCAGCTCAAAATAATTCTTCCACCACAGAGGCATATTTTGGAGTGGCCTATTCTGTCTACAGTTATATTTCAGGATAGCATGCCCTGAACCCGAACAATGGTAAGGGAAAGAAGCTGTTCACAACAGACCAAGTATTGTATAATTCCATTTATGAGAAGTGTTCAGAATAGACAAGTTTATAGATAGAAAGTAGACTCAGTATAATGGAGGGCTGAGGGAGATAGAGGAATTAGGAGGCTACTGTTAATAGGTACAGAGTTTCTTTTTAGGATAATGAAGATGTTCTAAAACTGATTGTGATGATGGTCATACAACTCTGTAAATGTAGTAAAACTACTGAACTGTATAGTTTAAATGAGTGAATTACAAGGTATGTGAATTATATCTCAGTAAGGCCATTGAAAGAGAAAACAAGAGACTATTGCCTGTTTTAGACCCTTCAAGTGTAATGTCAGTCTTTTTTCTTTTTCCTTTTCTCTTCCTCTTAGATAAGAATGAAGGGCAGAAACCTAGTGTTAGCCTCTAGCAGGCAGAGGCAATATACACAATTTTTTTTTTTTTTTGAGACAGAGCCTCAAGCTGTCACCCTGGATAGAGTGCCGTGGCAATTGCAGCTCACAGCAACCTCCAATTCCTGCGAGTCTCTTGCCTCTGCTTCCCAAGTAGCTGGGACTACAGGCTCCTGCCACAACACCCGGCCATTTTTTGGTTGCAGCTGTCATTGTTGTTTGGCGGGCCCAGGCTGGATTCAAACCTGCCAGCTCAGGTGTACATGACTGGCGCCTTAGCTCGTTGAGCCACAGGTGCCGAACCAATATACACAATTATTAAAAGTCTAGGCTCTGGAATCAAATCTACAAATGCAGATTCTGCCCCTCCCCATCTCTTGCATTGGTAGCTATGGGACCTTGGGCAAATCCTGTGCTTAAACTTACTATTTCTCAGGTTTTTTTGTTTTTCATCTACCAAGTAGGGGGTATATATTTCATAGGTTGTTAGGAAGATTAAATGAGGTAATCCATGTAAAGTTCTGTGTACAGCATTCTGTAAATTTAAATAATCAGTGACTAAAATGAGAAGGTCACACTCAATGAGGCATCTGGGAAAAACATAGCTGTTGTTGAATCTGCAAGAGGGTTTTGGTCTAGGTCATATTACTTATTGCACAAAGATCTACCTACTGTAGATCCTCATAGTTGACTGCCTCCTTAAGATGACCTAATTTTCATAGAACTGATATGCACCACATATACAGTAGGCCTAATTTCTTATGTTGACCACCTCTGTATGTTGAATAGTTTGTTATAGTCCCTTGGGTAGTCAATTTATAGAGGTTCTACTGTATTGAGACACTGAGGATTTCAAGGAAGAAAAGAATTTTTAATACAACAGAGATCTTGTCAAGAGCATTGAAGAAACTGCTTCAAATCTGTCCCTCTAACAGCATCATGGGCTTTTAAAGGAGGGATGACATTCCTTGGGGCAGGTATAACTAAGGGGTATAGATGAATTGGGCATAGGTTGTGGGGGATGGTGAATCTTGGCATCAAGAAGTCTGCCCATGGGGCTTCAGATTCTCAACTCCTTTGTCTTTAGAAAGGAGAAACAATTTCTGAGAAACAATTCAAAAGGTCTGGGGTCCAGGTTGAGGGTTATAAAGGGGTCATTGAAATTTGTTCAGTAGGGGGCAAGTTACAGCCCACAATTCATCTGTTGTGGACTGGGTTCTCCATAGAAAAGGTTGAGAATTTTTAAAGGAAAAAGCATGTCAAGGAAAAAGGGGTACATAGAAAAAAGGGAGGAGTAATAGGGTGAACAGTGAGGCAACTGGTGGTATTCTTATGAAGTTCTATTTGGTACTCAGTAAGCACCAAATTTACATAAGATGAAATCCAAAAAAGTGGTTAGAGGAAGTAGTCAATGTGAATCTTCTTAGTGTGGGTAGAAGAGTGATCCTATCTCTCACTTGATTTGTATCTGTGAAGATAAACTTGTAATTGGCATTGAAAAGTTTGTTTAGGCTACTGTCCTATGATTATACTTGACATGCACTCATTTTATAGGGGCTATATCTCATGAAGGGATGTTTTTAGGGGCTGAAAGAAATAAGTATTTTAACCGAAAATACATTTCTGTAACATGTTTGAGATAGCTGCAGGCAAACAGGAATAATACTATAAACTTTTCTTGGTAGGGAGGTTGAGGGGGAAGAGATTTGCCTGGAAGAATCTCTGTTAAATGCAGCCAGGCCTTGCCTAGTTGATCTAGGATTGGTTTGGTGAGAGTCTGACACCTTTAAAAGTATAAATAAAAGAATTTCCTTGAGGGCTGTTATTGTTTTTAACACTATTATGAGGTCTGACAATTAAATTCAAGAACTCAACTTAGAAAAGTGCTATATACCATATTGTCGACTATCACTATAGTCACCTTCAAAGTACTCCCCTTGCCTTGGCCAACCGGTGAGGCTTATCTGCATTAGAAGACCACCTTGTCAGCCAGGCGTTTTTCTTCCCCCACACCTAGTCCTTTAAAAAAACAAATAAAACTCTGTTTAGTTATTTTCTGAGCGCCTTTATTTCCTTTTTTTTTTTTTTTTTTTTAGATAGCCTCACTGTATTGCCTGGGTAGCGTGCTGTGGCATCATAGGTCACAGCAATCTCTCATTCTGGGCTTAAATGATCCTCTTGCCTCAGTTTCCCAAATAGCTGGAACTGCAGAAGCATGTCACCCTGCCTAGCTGGTTTGTCTCACTCTTGTTCAGGCTGGTCTCAAACTCCTAAGCTTAAGCAACCCACTTGCCTTGACCTTCCACAGTGCTAGGATTATAGGTGTGAGTACCCAGTCCCTTTAAGAGGACCCTTGTACCAAACTGGGAAGAGAATAGCAGTGCTTGTGTAACTCAGTTCTCAGGCTCAGTTCTCTTTTTTTGCAATAATGAATTTGGGGGGCAGGGAGGGTCATGAGATTTTTATTTTTCCTGTACACTGTACATGGTGGCTTCTAAGAATCTTCTCCTACTCTTGAGAATCACCATGGCTTCCAACAGAAGAGCAAGGTACATGGGAATAGTTTTCTGCCTGCAGAGTTGAGGAGACTTTCCAATCCTTGCTAAGAAAAGTAAGGCACTTGTTTATAAATAACTAGATTCTATATTTTGATCAATTAACACTTCCCAGTGTTACACTTCCTTAGTGTCACAGATTGCAGGTTTTAAAGGGCCGTTGATACTGCTTTAAGCGATAATGATATGCAAATAAATTGAGCTTAGTCTCTACTTTGAGGATTCATTTGTATGGATGACAGACTGGCTTACTCTAAGGGCCTTTCCTGGCTTCATAGTAACTAGCGTAAGTTCAGCGTAGCTCTGTATTGCCTGTATAAGTCAAGGCAAATATGTCTGCCTTGGGAATGTGCAGCTGTGTGTCCATATATTCCCAAAAGAAATAAGAAATCAATGCATAGAAGCAATTATGTTTATTGTTATGAGCAAACTCTCTAGTTAGCAGAACTGCCTGGTGCCAAATTAAAAGAAAAATAAAGAAGCTAAGTCATATTTAAGAAACACATTAGGAGATACATCCCCACCGTAAAGTAAATACTACCAAAATTCTTCTCTCCCTTCCTACCTCCTTGTCTCCCTTCCCATGCAGATTTATCCTTTGACTCTTCTTCCTTTTGGAGCTGTAAGAGCTCCTAAGTGAATCATTACACAGATCTACTATAAGCATTTTAAAACTAAGGTGGGCATTGTTTCTGAGCTGCTCAGTGAGCTGAAGCATTGTTAGAAAGCAAAAGGGTTGAGCTTTAAATGGCTTAATAAAATTAACACTTTGTGACGTCCTTCTCTTCCTGCTCCAGCTCCTCTCTCCACTGACAGGAGAAGCTGATAATATACTCTCTGCCAAAAGCTTGAAGGGCTGATTACAGAGCCAACGTGGAGAGGGGAGTGGAACTGTCAGGACTCCCCCATAGCAGCCACGCTTCATGTTTCCAGTGCAGGATTGTATTTGACAGTTAATTTAGGAGCCTAAGTACCTAGATATAAAACTTTACTGTGATAACAGTGATAAAACCACCCAGACTTTCATTTAAGGGCCTGTTTCTCTTCTGTCTCTCTCCCTCCTCTTTTCCTGTTCAAACTCTTATTCAGCTGAGGAAATAAAACCATAGGCTTGCTAAAGGAAAAAGGTGTTTTCTCTGATATCTGAAGTCTAAATCTACAAAATGCAATTCTCAGTCTACCTCAGAGCTATATAGAGATGGTTATGTGCATTTATGTATATGTGTATATATGTATATGTGTTATATAGATGCATACACACACACACACACACACACACACACACATATATGTAGTTAAATTTGTGAACAGTGTCTCTCTCCTGATTGACTCTGCATTTAGCCAAAGGGCAGAATTTATCAGATCTCAGCTGCCAGGAAGAGAAATTCATTTAACCTAGTGATACAGTTGATGACCATTCTCTTACTAATGGCTTTTATTTACTTTGCAGCAGGGGAAATGAATTCTACCAAGTTTTCTTAATTCCTAACTCAATCCAGTTATTTAGATGTTGCAATCCCCACCTTACAGATGAAGATACAAAGAAGAGGTTAAGCGACTTGTATACAGTCACAGGACTAATGATGCTAATAAGTTGCCCTTCTGTGACATATACATGTGTATATCTGTATGCATATATATATAGAGAGAGAGAATTATTAGTAGTTATAGGAATTTATTAACATTTTACTTATAGAAGATGGACTGGGAATAGTATACCAATGTAGAATTCTTTTGCATTTTTAGGGAAAATAATTTATATTGAGTGTGGAATGCTCATGCTTTCATTTCCTTTTATGTTGAAAGAGCACAAACATTGAGTCAAATGAAATGCATCCATATACTTAAGTTTCTTCTATAATGTAGGACTAATCATGTTTTTGTTAAATGAGTATCCTGAAAAAGGAAACTTTGGAGAAGGAGATAAGAAATGATGGAGTTTGATTTGGTATCACAGACTTTGGGAACCTGAAAATTATTTTAGCAACTGTAGTTAATGAGTACTATGGTTTTTGCATAAGAAGGTTCTAGCTCCTCAAGGGAGTAGAGTTGGATTGCTGTTTCAAAGAAAAGAAAATACAGTACAAGTCAAATTATGAAGTTGAAGAGCTAACTGTCTGTACATTGACTCTGCAGATGCTTGAGGAGCAGAACATGACTCATTCTTCTACACTGTGCTTTGCTTATGTATCATTGAGGTAGACTGTATCTGAGAAGTCAGATCTTAACAAACTAGAAAAGACAGCCATTGCTCCATGACAACCTGTGATCATTTAGTGAAACTGAGGCAAAGAGCCTCTGTATTGATATCTTAACTCTTCAATACCTGGAATATGTAAGAAAGTCCTTCAATATTGCCTTGGGAAATTAGAATGTGAACTCCTAAGGGTGTAGGCTTTTTTTTTTTTTTTTTTTTTTTTTTAAGAAAACTCATTGTAGGCTCTTTGTGAGAACACATAAAAGTTCAAAGTTAACTGTTACCTCTGATGCTGATATTCCTTCATGCCCTGAAATTACTAGGTTCTTTCCATGTATTGTTTTATGTGAAGTTCAGACAAGTTATCTATAAGAATGATATTATTGCCCCCATTTTAGAAAGAAATTTTCATCTTTCTGAGCACTAGAAGCATAAGAGTTAGCAGAGCTAGTTCCCAAACCTTCTCAAAAAGAAATAGCTGACAATGTTAACAAATGGAAAAATATACCATG
>CAUYON010187403.1:0-19736 GCA_963573935.1 Arctocebus calabarensis
TTTTTTTTTTTGGTTGCAGCCATCATTGTTGTTTGGTAGGCCCGGGCTGGATTCGAACCCGCCAGCTCAGGTGTACGTGGCTGGCGCCTTAGCCCGTTGAGCCACAGGTGCCGAGCCTGGTATTGAGTTTTTTGAAAGTCCAGTGGACATTTGTAATACTTTTGCCAGGGTGTAAGTTGGAATTTGACCAAAGTTTCTGAGTGAGTTTACTTTTGTGGTGGAGGATTGCGCTGGTCATTATGGAGCATAGGTCTGAGAATATCCTGGATATATCCTGCACTGGTTTAGTTATGGCATATTTCTTCAACATGTGAGTGTCATTAAAGTATTTAATTTTTCCATCATAAATGAAACTCAGATTTATCTGGATACAGGATCCTAGGTTGAAAGTCATTTTGTTTTAGGAGATTCAAAGTTGATGACCACCCTCTTCTAGCTTGAAAGGTTTTAGCAGAGAGATCTGCAGTCATCCTAATGTTCTTCCCTTTGTAGGTTATGTTTTTTTTCCATCTGGCTGCTTGCAGAATTTTCTCACTCATTTTAACTTTGGCAAAGTTAATTATAATGTGCCTAGGAAACGTCTTATTCAGGTTGAATCTTGCTGGGGTTCTGAAACTGTCTGCTATCTGACTTTCAGAATCTCTTGGCATGTCTGGAAAGTTCTCCTTCATAATCTCATGAAGAAGTGCCTCCGTGCCTTTCAAAGCAACTTCGTTGCCTTCAGGGATTCCTATAAGATGAATATTAGTTTTCTTCGAATTATCCCAGAGCTCTATGAGAGAATTATCCGTTTCTGCTCTCCACTTCTCTTCCTCTTTGACTACTTGGGAGCATTCAAAAGCTTTGTCTTCAGTGTCAGAAATTCTTTCTTCTGCCTGGTCCGTTTTGGTACTGAAGGATTCTCATGTATTTCTCAGATATTTGAGGGCTACAAATTCTTGCCTCAATGTGTCAGAATTTTTGGTGATTTTGATTTGAATTCATTGAATTCTTGAGACAACTTTTGAAATGCTCCTTGAATTTCTTTTTTTTTTTAAATTTTTTTTTTTTATTTTGCTTTCAATTTCAGTTGGCTTGCACTCTTAGTTTCCTTGTTTTTTTTGTTTTTTTTTTTTAATACATTGTCCTTGTTTGTAGTAATTCCTCGTACCAGTTGCTTCCCAGATAAGCTGGGATTATAGGCGCCCACCACAACGCCCGGTGGTCTTCTTTCCTGGTAGTAGAGACGGGGTCTTTTACTCTGGCTCACTCATGCTTATGCTCAAGCTGGTCTCGAACCGTGAGCAGTGAAAATCCACCCGCCTCGGCCTCCCACAGCGCTGGGACTACAGACGTGAGCCACCACGCCCGGCCGCTCCTTGAATTTCTAATTCCAACTTTAGCTCCATTCTATTAATCTTATTTGTGATCTCAATTCTGAATTCAATTTCTGACATCTCAGCTATCTGTTTATGAATGGGATCTTCAGTTGTGTCCGCCATATTGTTCCTTGGGGGAGTTGATTCACTCTGGTTATTCACGTTACCAGAGTTTTTCCGCTGATTCCATCCCATGATTATTTTACACCATTTGGCTAGATGAGCAGGTAAGGAAAAGTTGGGTTGGGGGCTCCTGGAGTAGTTATTAACCAGCTCTTTGTCCAAAAGCTGGGGCTGGTATCTGTATCTTTTTCTCCCTAGAGCTTTGCAAAGGACCCGTACAGTGCTACGGCCTGAGAAACTGGGTACTCCTTGGTGTGGTGAGGCTAAGTGCTCTGTCTTGTTTTCAGCTGCTCTCTGTCCTACCCTAGTGAATCAGTTACTCTGGGTTGAAGTATTAGCTTTGGAGAAATACCAGCAATTAAGTCACTCCACCCCTCACAGACAACAACTGGAAAAGGAAAATCTAACCTTCCCACAACCACACACCCAGGATACCACTTTGGATAGTCCTCGGGTGATTGATCCAGTTCAAGAGGTCCAAATCAATTGTCCGAGTCAGCACTGATCTCAGGTGGGAGAGTTCAGAAGGTCTCCAACAACTAGATAGCAGGGGTCTGCTGGCAGCTCAAGTATCACTCGCTCCAGTGTTCTGTGAGGTCAGAAGAAACCCCCTCTGCACCCCCAACTCCAGCAAATGTATTAGTCTGGGAATATTGATGCCTCCTTCCCCTCCTTGCACCTCTGTCACACCCAGTCACTTGTAGCCCCTCAGGACTGTGACCCAGTTCCCTCCAATGAGCTGGTGCTCCAGGGGTGTATACCTCCTGAGTCACAGGGAGATCTATGTCTCTTCGGCCAGACTGCTGCTCTCTGCCACTATCCTGTAGGGAGAGCTGAGGCCTGACAACTTCAGGTGCTTAATGGAGGCTGGGGTGGTTCACTCAGATCCTGCCCAACCCCTGATGTTGCTGAGAGAACAGAACAATTTTGCATAATTTGTTTCTGTCCCGGTACTATTCCCCTGCAGATCAGATGCTGTTTGAGTTCACAGAAACTGCAACTCAGCCCCGGTCTGTGCCGCTGCCCAGAGCTAGGGTATCTGTCTCAGCCGTGGTCTGTGTTGGAGTGGGCGCAGTTAGAGCTCACACTAAGCTTTTGATTTCCTGCCTGCTTTTGTCTCAGCTATGATCCCCTGAAGGCCACGTCCATCTTAGGTTCACTAAAGCCTCACTCCTGTAGAGCCTTAAGCTCCCAGGGCTCAGCCCCGCCCTGGGAGTACACCATCTCTCTGTGCATGCGTATTCTAGTCCCTGCACTCTGCCCAGGCTGATGCCACCTCAGGCATACCCTTTAGTCACGGGGCCTGCGATTCCGTCCCAGATCTGTTCCACCAGTGGCTGCCACCAGAGAAGATGCCCAGCTTCCTCTGGTTGCCCAGAGAGGCAGGGAGTGTCTCTTCAAAATATCCCCAGGGGTGTGAGCCCTATTATTCCCAGTGCCGCTGGTGCTGCTGCTGCTGCTATTGCTGCTGCTGCTTTGTGCCATGGGGCACCGCCTTTCCCTTTCCTGTAGGGTTCCCTCAGCCTCATTTCACCATCTTCTCCTTACTCTGGTGCTGCAGAATCAGCACAGACCTGCAACAGCCACACCCTGTCCACACCTCTCAAAAATGCCCAAGAATCTGGACTCCCTGTGGGACAACCCTCCAGACCTTGGGGTGAAAGTGGAAGGGCGTCCTGGGAGTTCAGAATTGCAGGTAGAGAATATATACAGTTTTATGCCTGGCGGGAGAATGCCATGGCACATTCATAAGTCTTCTCTAGGGAAGGAGTTTGATTTTTAGAAGGTCTCTCCTATGGGATAAAATATGAGGGGATCTGAACTCTCCTCGCTTATTTGTATAGAGTATACTGTGTGCCGTTCTCATGGGGGAGGGGACTCCCGTCTGTTTGGTGATGGATTTTGTACCTGTTTGTTTCCTTTGGGTCACAGCTCACCTCAGTAGGGTTGATGTGCGTTCTTCAACTTTCTCTCTTGGCTCAGCTCCAAACCATTGGCTTACTTGCTAAACTTCTGTTCTTTAACTCTCCTTCTGGACAGGAGCCTCTGAGGAAAGCTAGCTCCAGTTGGCCAGCTTGCCTCCGCCCTCTCGTCATATTCTATTTTGAAGTTAAATCCTTTTATCTGAGGTTAGACTACTTCAAATACATATATTCTTTTTTTGTTTGTTTTTTTGTAACGAGTTAGGATCTTGGTCTTGCTCATGCTGGTCTCAAACTCCTGAGCTCAAGGGATCCTTCTACCTTGTCCTCCCACTCAAGAGTCCTAGGATTACAAGAGTGAGCCACCATGCCTGGCCCAAATATATATATTCTTAAAAGTTTAATGTTCCCATTAAATGCTTACTCTTGGGATTTGCTAGTATTTTTAAACCCAGAGAATTGAATTTTCTCCTGCTACTCTGAAGAGTTAAATTCTTCTCCCCACTGGTCTAATTTATAATTTTATAAAGCAGGACTAGTGGAATGATTGGGAAAAAAACTAGTATCTACGTACCAAACATACTGGATCTTGTATATCAGACTTGGAGCTTAAACATTGATTTAAAAACATTTAAATATAAAACAAGAAGCTTATTTCTAATAATAGAATTGATTGAATATGTATTTATATAATTTCTTTCAATAAAGAGCTAGAAAGTTGTTTTTTGTGGTTTGCTTCTCTTTTGACAAGGAGAATACCCCCTTTGGAAGAATGCTGCCATGATTTTCATCAACATTCTCAGATAAAAACATTCTAAAGAGATTGTTTACACATATTTTGCCAATAAGGAAATGAGGAAGGAACTCTTGAGTTCAGATTTGATCTCCACCCAAGCTGAGCTCTATTTTCCTTTTGTTATCCAGAAACACAATGGGGTTTATGTGTGTTGAGGGAGATAACTATGAGGATGACATTGGTGGTTTGTGATTTTAGAAGGCTGTTGGTGCCATCTCCTCTGTCCCTTTACAGTTGATTTTCACTTACAGAGAATGAGGTGGCTGGTCCACATTTTCACTTTTGGCTACACATTGAGCTCGCTGAACAAATAATAGTAGCAAGCCTGTGAATGCGGGGCTCATTTTGCTATGGGAGTGGAGAACAGTTGGGAACTGTTGATGTGGCACTCCGAGGATTGTTTTCTTGGCTCTGTCCATGTCCTCTGGCCACCATTTCATGTGCATTGTTGAATTATAGTTGTGTAGAAGTCTGAGTCCTCATGAGGCTAATCTTATAAAGCCAAAGATTGCATCTCTCCAGTACCAAGTGTAGTGCCTGGTTCATAAAAGGCAAAAACAGAATATATACTGTATGATTTGCTCAGGTTACCATGATAGCCATGAGCACACCCACTCCTCATTGACATCCCTGTGCCCTTCCTCCCTGGCAAAGCAAGTGAGATAAACCTAAGAGGATCTCTTAGTCTAGATTTCTCTATATTGTTTTTCCTATGTTATTAGAGCTTGGTGCTTGAACAGTGCACCAGGTGTATTGCTTTTTTCTAGCCTGTAGCTCTTTTCATACTCTTTTATTTGGGAGGTTGTTTCAACAGGTACCTTATAGCCTGTCATCTTAAAATCATACCGCTAACCGCTCTTGCCTTCATAGAACCCCATCTCTCATTTTTACCTGTTAATGGCAGCCTCTTTCAATTATCCTATTGCTTATCTTCATTGACTTACCATTTCATTACTTTTTTAATGAAAAGAAATGGTAAGATACTAAGAAATGGTAAGATCCTTTAATAGGATCAAGAGATGTCATTGTTAAAAGCTGAGGTCAAGCTAAGGCACTTTCGTAGGAATTTTTTAAAGAAATAATTGGGCAGCACCTGTGGCTCAAAGTAGTAGGGCTCTGGCCCCATATACCGGAGGTGGCGGGTTCAAACCCAGCCATGGCCAAAACACCGCAAAAAAAAAAAAGAAAAAAAAGTAATTATTACATGTTTTGGAGAAGTGGGAATTGAAACTTTTTATTAAAATTGAATTTGTTTTCTTTGATATAAAAATTATAAAATTGTATTAATAAGGATGAAATTGAAACAAGCAAGGTTGCTAGAATGTTTATCCAATAAAGATTAATAAACTATATTCTAAACTTTAAAGTTATACCCTCCCACCTCATGCCTTCCCAAAGCATTTTGGGGAGGGATGAAGATTAAAACTAAATGAGTTGTTGAGGTTAAGAATTGTTTACAAAAGTCTGGTGAACTCCCCAGAGACTAATATAGCAGGGGCATAATTTCCCAAGCCACTAGAGGCTAGGCCAGAGCAATTACTGACTTATAATGCCAGGTTAATAGCAGTCTTTTACTTTACATAAATAGAATTATTCATGCTATTTTAGCTAGTTTGACCAAGCCTTTCAGAATCATTTTGCTTAATTTTAGCATGTTATACATATAATAAGGATGAATACAACTTTATACTAAAGTATAGGGGGTACAAAAAAAATCAAATGAACATACTGTGAACCTTTTCTTACCTATGAAAAGTGATTGTCCACAAGTGAACCATGAAGAAGGATGCAAGTGTTGCAGAATACAGACCTCTTGCAAAGGAAAATGATAATTTTGACAGCTTGGTAGGGATAGCACAGATACATTGGTTTAGAAATGCAACCCAGACTGAGAGCAGAGATACTTTTTGACATAAGGGTCCTGTAGATAGGCAAAGAAATTTCTTAGGGAAGTGTCAAGCCAAGAACATATTAGAAAATGTATGGATGCCCATTTAAGTAATCTGAACATTTTATTGTTTATATTATCATTTTTATTTTTAGCCTTCAGTGTTCTTTGGGGGAAATATTTTGAGAGGCAAATGAACACATACTACCCATATATTTTTATAAATCATTTGGAAAAGAAGACAGTCTGAGCAGAGAGTTGGGATTCATGTTCATTTTCGTGTATCTCTCTCAAAGTGTGTAGGTTCATGCAGGAAAAGTCCCATTTAATTTACTGATTCTAAGTTATCAGACTTAAACTTTTTTTATTTCCTACCTTCAACTGATCTAAAACTTGAATTCATTCATTTATAGCTTATTGAATTCATTCATTTATAGCTTATTGATAGTTTGTCTTTGATTGCTCTTTTATCTGTGTGCCCAGGGTGATAAGAGCAATACTTGTACAATAGACTTTTGTTTCATAGATTTGTATTGTTTGTAGCTCTGGATGTTGCTCTAGGGATGCTTGTTCTACAGAGCTCCTGAGTTTTTAAAATGAGAAAAGTATTATTATTGCAACTTGGCAAGTCGATCACAGCAGATGTTATTCTACATTAGAGATGAGGAAACCAAAGGACAGATAGCTTTTTGTCAAAAGGGATTTAATTCTGATCATGAGATCCTTTAGAAGTCCCTTTTTATAATGGAGACTTGAGGTAATTTCTGAATGTCCCTGTTTCTTTCATTTTTCCCCAAATTTCTCTAACCTCTTACACTTTGCTGGTAACCTTTAAAAATTTGATTAGGTGCTCACCGGGTGGCACTGCTGTTTCTCAGTTGGACAACCTTTGTGAGAATCAAGTGGGCAGAACCCATGATGTCAAGGAATGACGCCCCACAGGGCTTCCCTTTGTCTGAAATCTGTCTTTGGTCAACAGATGGTCGCCTCTGCTTCTCTCACCTATCTTGTCACCACCTTGTCTTCATTATTAAGGCCAAAGCTTATTCTAGGAACTGAATCTAATATTCTTTGCGGTAGTTAAGTTATTTAATTTTGGTGTAGAGGAGCCTCCCTTCTGGTCAGATTTGAATTTCCTTCCAGATCCTGACCTGACTGTATTGAGTACAGGCTTTTATTCAAACTCTGATCCTGTTGCTTCAACCATGTGTACTTAGGCATACTCTGTGACTCAGTTTAACGTGCATCTCTGAAATGTAAGTAAGTCCTTACTACGTGAAGCTGTTGGGAAGATTCAGTATTATGTTAAGTTCTCGAAATAGTGTCTTTCACAAAGCACTACCTAACTGTTACCTACTATTAGTGTGGTTGCTGCTACTTGGAAAAAAACAATAACAACTACTTGTTCTGAGATATGCACAGGTGATTTTCTGATTAATATTTATTATTAATGTAGGTCTTTTTTATTTTAAAAATAGTTTTTTAATAGCTGCCATGTAGATGTGTCAGTTTCTGTGAGTAACCTGACTGGTAGGTTTCTTTGTTTGTTTTTTCCCTCAGGAATCAAGAGGGAACCTTCTTCTACCTGGAGTGCTTTAGAGTCCTGATATGCCCAGGTGGGCCTGGGCAGAAGCACTTAAACCTCCCATTCTATTGCCAGGGCCCAGGGCTGAGCAGAGGTGCAGCTCATGGTAGTTTTATGGTTACTTTGCATCCCGCTGCCCATGGCCATCGCGACGTGTTGAATTTATGTTCTCACTGTGGATGTTTCTAGTTCTGCTGCAGCTCCTGTAAGACAGCTCTCACCTGTAGCCTCATAAATGTTGTTTCCTCCCCCTTGTTTCCAGCAGAAACAGCTTGTGGTCCAGAATGAGGAAAGGAAGCAAAAACAGCTTGATGTTTAATCATTTTCTCTGAGTTTAATCAGTTTCTCACACCAAAAGGAGTATTTAGTGTGATGTTTCAGCTGAAAAAGAATGTGTCTTCCTCAAAGCGGCCTCCACGTGAGAGAATTCCTAAGTGCAGAGGCAGACTGGCGAGAGCAGACGGGTAGTAAAGTAACCAGTGGCCATTCTTCTAGCAGGTGCGTCTGCAGGGCCGTACCCAGTGCTGAGCAGAGGGTTGTAACTGAACAGAATAGAAAAATCCCTGCCTTTATGGAGCTGGCAGTCTAGAGACAGACAGATAAAACTAAGGGAATTGCATAGTTTAGCTGGGCCTCTGTATCTGTAGTTTTCTCACCCTCGGAGTCAGCCAGCTGCAGATTACGGGCAGTGCATACGGAGGCCAACTGTGATATGCCATTTTTACATCAGGTACCTGAGCATCTGCGGATTTGCTGTTCATGGGGCTTTTGGTGTCCAAGACACCTGGGACCAGCCCTGCAGATGCAGAGTGTCTACTCAGTGTTGCTTTTTGCCTTTCCCTTTTCCTCAAAACCTTTCCACGCCTGCTTCCCAGCCACTCACATTAAAGGCCCCACAGCATCTGCCGCCCACCCCACCTCCTGCCCTTTCGGACCTTGTTGCCAGTCACCGTCCTCTTGTTCTCAGCGGTCTCTGTGTCCCTTGCACATGCCAGGTATACTCCTTTCTGAGGACTTAACTCTGGTTATTTCCTGCCTTCCTGCCTGGAATGTTCTTCTAAATAAATCGCTTTGTTTCAGCTGATTTCCTCCGTGCTTTTGGTCTAACTGTGGCCTCTTGAATGACTCCTGACCTGACCAACAATTATAGTTTACCACCTTCACAGCAGTCCTCTCCCACCCCATCTTCATGTTCTATTTTTTCCCATAGTACTTATCAATTTCTAATATATAATTTATTTATTTGGGAGGAAAGTTTAATGGGGGCAGGGATTTCATTTTGTTTACTGAAGTATATTAAGTGCTTACCTAGAACAGTGATTGGCACTTAGTAGATATTCACTGAAGAGGAAGATTATTTTAGTTTCCTGTGGCTGCTGCAACAAATTCACGAAACCTGCCTGTAGTTTTTTTTTTTTCAAGAGGCAGAGTCTCACTTTGTCGCTCTCCATAGAGTGCTGTGGCGTCACAGCTCACAGCTACCTCCAGCTCTTGGGCTTAGGTGATTCTCTTGGCTCAGCCTCCTGAGTAGCTGGGACCACAAGCACCCGCCACAACGCCCGGCTAAAAACCTGCCTGTTTAAGAGAATAGAAATTTATTCTCTGCATTTGTGAAGGCCAAAAGTCCAAAATCAAGGTGTCAGGAGGGCCTGGTTTCCTCCAGAGGCTCTGGGGAGAATTTAGGACTGAATCCATTACTTGTCTTTTTTGGCTTCTGGTGGCTGTGGTGTTCTTCGGCTTATGGCCACATCATTCCAGTCTCTGCCTCAGGTCACGTTGCCTTTTCCTCTTTGATCTTATAACTCCTGCAACCTCCCTCCCATAAGAATGCATGCAGTTGTATTTGGGGCCTTCCTGGATCATCCAGAGTAAGCATCTCCTGTCAGGATCCTTAACTTAAATCGCATCTTTTGTCATACAAGATAATACTCACAGATTCTGCGGATTGAGACAGTGATATGTATTTCGGGGGACTACTATTCACCCAATATAAAGGGTTAAAATGGGGATCCTTTGATTACAGGAGGAAGACTTGTCCCTGGTGTACCACCTAATAGAACACTGAACTGGGAAGAAAGTCGGCAGACTGCTTTGAGTTTTTTTCCTTCCATTTTTACTGATCACAATTTTTTTTTTTTTTTTTTTTTAATTTGAAGGGAGACAGAGTCTCACTCTGGTGCCCAGATGGGAGTGCACCGTCATCAGCCTAGCCCACAGCAACCTCATAAAACTCCTGGGTTCATACAAGTAATGCTCCTACCTCAGTCTCCTCAGCAGCTGGGACTACAGGTGTCCACAGCCATTCCCAGTTAATTTTTCTATTTTTAGTAGAGACAGAGTCTCACTCTTGGCTCAGGCTGGAGAACACATTTTTCCCCCAAATGTAATACACACACACATATGCACGTACACAGAACAATACAAACACATTTTTTCCCCCAGATTTAACACACACACACATATGCACGCACACAGAACAATACAAAAGATAATATAATTTTCTTATACTAGCCTCCCCAGTTGTTAACATACTGATACAGTTGCTTTGTATCTTCTGTTGTTCCTCTTATAGCAAAGAAAACATTATAGATAAAATCTCCTATCTTCCCTTTCTTATTTCCATTCCCCTCCCTTCCAATCTAGAAACAGTCACTGTCATTAATTTGGTTTATGACTAGTCTATGGTTTTATTGCTTTGTTGCACATATAACTATTTATACATAATATGGAGTTATGTGTGCTTGTGTTAAAAATGTTTTTTCTAAATGGTATTATACTGTATGTAGCACATTGCAGTTTGCTTTTTTATCCATTCAGGTTCATACATACTGGTCTAGTTCATTCATTTTAACTACAGCCCTGAGCAGCTGTCCTCTCTCCTTTTCTCCCTTTCTCCCTCCCCTTTCCTGGCTTCAGAATATATGAATCCCAGAGAAGTCCTCTGATTAGCCTTGCTTGGGTCCCCTGCCAGCACCTGTTGGGTCTGTGGCTTCAGCAGATGGAGTACTAGCATTGGCTCATAGAGTACATGCCTTCCTATACTCAGAGCATCAAGATACTCTTACTTCTCCCCTTAGGATCACCTGTGTCTGAAGGATTGTACCAGGAATAAGTGGAGAGAGTATTTGGAGCAGACAAAAAACACAGCTTTCTACTTTGCGTCAAGTTTGGGCTTGGACATTATATCCTCTGGGAAGCCTTCTTGAATTCTTGGGATGGTGTTCTGCGCTTTCACCCTTTCTGTCATTATAACAACCATCATGTAGTATCTTAATTGCCCTTTGCTCTTGATGTGTACTCATTAAGGGCAGAGTCTGTGTCTGTCTTGTTTTATGGTTGCACCTTGTGAAATACAAGGTCCAGTACACACCATCACATAGATATAGATGCTCAACACGTAGTTTTGAATGAATGGTTCAGCTGACTAGCAGAACTTTTCAACCTGACTTTCTGTAAACAGGTTCTGCCCACTCCTATGAACTCGATAGGAGTTCTGCATAGCTGTGGTGCTTTTGCATCTATCTTTTCAGGTCAATTAAAATTCTTGCTCTTTTCACATCTCTTGATTTATATGAGTATTTGGCCCTGTTTAGAATTTTATTTTTCTTATTTAGTGGTAAAAATTCGAGGAAAGATAAATTTGCTGAAATGCAAACTCAGGACTTAACTCTGTAAGATCTTCTGAGATGAGACCTGCCCAACTTTTTTCACCAATGCTCCTTTACCTTTCATGTGTGTACAGTAATTTCTTTCCAATCTCAAATATGCTGTAAGCAGAATATATTTCATGCAGATTTGTAAGTACCTTTCTGAGTACTTTTTAGCAACAGGAGAATTTGAATTCCAGTGGATATGAAATGTGAATTCTTCTGTTTGGAAATAGTAGTAATAGTGATAATAATTAACATGGATTTAATGCTTTTCCTGTGCTAGGCATGGAGAAGTAGGTACTAACTTTATCCCTATTAACCTGATACAAAACTGGAATTTGGAGAGAGCAGTGATTTGCTCGTTATCACAGCTCCTGATTGTGGTGCAGGGATGTGAACCCACACACTGAGCCCAGAGCCATACTCCTAAGAATGTGTTCTACTGCCACCTGTGATTAGGAAAAGAAACCTGGTGTTTAGTAACAGAAAAGGACATGGGGTTGATCACAGATTAGCAGCAAAGTTTCCACCCTAAATCTTTGGTAAAGATAAAAATCAGCTAGAGTCCTAGAATTATATCCCGTGGTCTCTGTGAAGAGAGAAGGAGCCAAGATGTGTGGCAGTGGGGCTGAAGCCACTTGCTTTGGTATGAACTGGCACTGTCTTACCTGGGATATTGGAGGGAACATTCGAGAAATACAGGGTACCCACCACATTTTCTATCTACAACATGCAAGTTGGTGTGTAGCCCTAGGATCTTGGCTGGGGTAGGAGTCATTTAAACAGGAAGACACTGAACATCTGGGTAAACATTTAGACATAAATTTCACATGGAATACTTACATGAAGCAAAGCACAAGGAATTTATAACCATCTCATTGAAACTTTGTGGAAGAGGCAACCTGAGAAGTTTGTAGCAATTAGATAATGGAATCTGGTTAGAAGATACCATATTATTATTGAATATGTGTGCAAGGCCATTGATGAACTGCTTTTTTTTTTGTTTGTGCTGTTTTAAATGAATATACACAAGGGCTTTCGTATGTTCAGTTTATATCAACCTTGTCTTTAAAGTCCTTTATTATTTAGCTCTGAATTCTATGATCATGAGAGAGTTTCTTGTGTTTTCAAGAGTAAAACTCCTACAATCAGAGGAAATTACTGGTATCTCTAAAGCTGATGGGATAATCTATATTACTTCAAACCTGTGTCCTATACTAGGTTCCTATAAGTACCCTCCAGGAAGGGGCACTGTTTTCTGCCTTCATAGTACTTGGCTCAGTTCTGTGCTAAGTACTATCATGTGTCACTTGATGGGGCTGTGATCTGAGAAATGCGTCATTCAGTGGTTTCATTGTTGTATTAATATCGTTAATAGAGTACACTCACACAGACCTCGATTGTATAGGCTACCACACACTGCAACCATACAACATAGTCTATTGTTTGGGCTACAAACCTGTTCAACAAGGTATTATACTGATTACTGTAGGTAATTGTTATACACTGGCAAGTATTTGTGTGTCTAAACATATCTGAACATGGAAAAGGTAATATGTAGCACTTCAATATTACAACGACTACCAAATCACTAGGCTATAGAACATTTTCAGCTTCAGTATAATCTTATTGGACCACCATTGTACATGTGGCCTGTCATGATTGTAAATACCCTTGGTTTATGTTTGGCCTAACAGTGGTACTTGCATAGTGTATCTGTTCCCAAATGCAGTTATCTCATTTCTCTATTCATAGAAAATAATTACAGGATAAATATTAAAATTAAATTGTGCTTTTTATCCCCATCCTAGGTTGCATCACAACGTATTAGCTCAGTGGACCTCTCATGTTGTAGCCTGGAACATCTGCCTGCCAACCTCTTCTACAGCCAAGACCTCACTCATCTCAATTTAAAACAAAACTTCCTAAGGCAAAACCCTAGCCTGCCTGCTGCCAGGGGGCTCAATGAACTGCAAAGGTGAGCAGGGAGATGGGTGGCCCCTCAAGGCGAGTGGGGAGCACAAGCAGCTTCTGAGTGTAATCTCTTGAATGTGCTGACTGGAAAAGCCACAGTGTGTAAATTTTCAGAGAGCAGGGTAATAGGACTTTGCTTATTAGGATGTTGTCAATTCTCGTTCTGAATTCTGTTTTCATGGTTTCTGCCTTTGAAATTAATGCTTTCTCAGCTCGGCACCCATAGCTCATTGGGTAGGGCCCCAGTCACATACACCAAGGCTACAGGTTGGAACCCGGCCTGGGCCTGCTAAACAACGACAACTGCTATTACAACAACAACAAAAATAGCGAGGCATTGTGGTGGGTGCCTGTAGTCCCAGCTACTTGGGAGGCTGAGGCAAGAGAATTGCTTAAGTCCAAGAGTTTGAGGTTGCTGTGAGCTATGACAGACATAGCACTCTACCAGGGACAACATAGTGAGACTCTGTCTCAAAAAAAAAAAAAAAAGAAAGAAATTAATGCTTTCTGGCATTTATTAACTGGATAGATTTGTACAAGAATGTTTCTCTTCCAACCACTTTTATTCCATAACCTATGTAAAAATTCATCTGCAAAAAGTTAATAATAGACTGTGTTACTTCTGAACTTTAGGAGTTTGTTCAGATTGAATTATTTCTTTTGAAATTTTCAAATCAGTTTTTTCCCCAAAAAGACATTCCTTAGAAATTTAAGAACTAAGGTTTAAAGCTATTAACATATTAACGCCAAGTCATTTAAGTGATGAGTGCACATGTTTGAAGAGTCACATGTTATACAAAGAGAATCTCCTTCAGAACTAGAGAGAGGAACTTGACTCACAAGTCTCCAAAACAAAAGAGACATGTAGAATTTACCATATCCATTTACTTTCTTTTTGGAGTAATAATCAATCTTGATTCTGAGGTAAATTAAGTATCTGGTATTTATATATTTATTGCAGATATACAAGACTATAACCGTAAAAGACAACTATTTTAAATAAATAATGGCTAGTTCTTTTGTTTTTAAATAACTGATAAGAGGAAATAGGGAGGGCGTGGTGGCTCACGCCTGTAATCCCAACACTCTGGGAGGCCAAGGCAGGTGGATTGCTTGAGCTCAGGTGTTTGAGACCAGTCTGAGCAAGAGTGAGACCCTGTCTCTAAAAAAAAAAAACATAGCCAGACCTTGTGGCAGGTACCTGTATTCCCAGCTACTTACTTGGGAGGCTGAGACAATAGAATCGCTTGAGCCCGAGTTTGAGGTTGCTGTGAGCTGTGACACTATAGCACTCTACCCAAGGTGACAAAGTGAGATTCTGTCTCCAATCAATCAATCAATAACTGATATGATCAGAGATTAAACTATGGCAATTAACCATTGTGATTCTGTGTGTATGGTTTTTTAACAGCTAGAAAGAATAATCCAATAATTGTTTAAATAAAATTTGTGGATGTAATTGAAAAAGGGAAAAGTATTTTAATTGTTTTTTCAGATAATTGTTGACTATTCTTCTTTGATAGTATACTAAAACTTGACAAGTGGTCATTTCTTAAATGTTAGTTCTAAGATCTAAAAACTTTTGAATTCTCCATTGGTCTTACACCTGGAATCTTTATCCATGCACCATTTTTTGCATGAAGTGTTGGTCATTTGCAAAGTACTAGCTCCTTGTGTAATACAGACACATTCAGTTGTACAAGTTCAAGAATTTACATTTGTTAATATTACCACTGATCTCATCAGACAGGTCTTTAAGTATGCTTACTGCAGAAACAAATTTTTCAAAGTTTTAGTTTTCTATCAAAACTCAAAGGCTATCTGCCATTGGCAACAAGCATCATCATTTTTTTCTGAAGCAGCTTTCTCATTTCATTTTTAAGAAAAATGACAAATACCCAAGTACAAATAACAGTAGTTTTATCAGTGGTTCTTTCAAGTAAAAGTGATATTCCATGTAAGTAGTGATTGCTTTCACTTACAACCCAAATCATCATGTTAAGTGTTTTTCCTGAGATGCCATCATAACTTCAGTATGCACCAAAAGTGTTTTATGTTTACTTCCTGTTTTATCACCCAGAAAATTAAAAAGACATGTACTCAGGGGTTGAGATGTAATAAAAATAACTTACCTTCCTCATCAAGTACATCCTTAAGCCAAACTGGCTTTACATACATTTTAAAAGAATATTTTTACTACAGATTCCTGGTGGAGAAGAGAACAGTTTGTTGCTTTAGTGAGTTAGTTACATAGAGGCTCCAGTAAGAATGTTGTGCTCAAGCAACTCCTCATTGTTCCCTGTAGCTGATGGGTACTATGAAAGTTAACCCACAGTGGAATTCTTAAATTAGGTTTTTATATGCCCTATATATTGATATTAATATTTGTACTGAGACTACTATAATAAAATTAATACGATTTTTTTTTCTTTTTTTGCTGAAGGGTTATATCATTCAAAATCTGTTCTGAGGTTTGAAATTATTTTGAAATCTTTGTGCATTTCACAGCAGTGTAGAATTCTGTTTTCTATTGTAGAATATCTAGAACTATTATAGTACAGAATCTGGGTGTCTTAGAACAGGGCATTAAAATTCATTTAGGCTTATTTCTTTTTAGAGATGACATCTATAGGGATGTTAAATACCAAATTCAGGTTAATGGTACCTTCTGGGGAAGAAGTTATGGGATGGATTAAGGAATGGCTTAAAGAGAGTTTCAAGTATATCTGTAATAGTATTTCTTTAAAAAGAAAAATTAGAAGCAAAAATGTTAATATTTTTAAAAACTGAACAGTGGATACCTGGATGATCTCTATTATTGTTTTCTGTATTTTTCTACTTGAACATTTTATAATAATTCAAAACTTTTAAGGCAAACAAAAAGAAAATTAAAATACTTCTAGGTTGGATACAGTGGCTCGTGCCTATAATCCCAGCACTTTGGGAGGCTGTGGTGGTAAGATTGTTTGAGGCAGGAGTTTGAGATAAGCCTGGGCAGCATGGCAAGACCTTGTCTCTACAATAAAAAGGAAAAAAATAGCTAGGCATAGTGGTATGAGCCTGTAGTACCAGCTATTATGGAGTCTGAGACAAGGGGATTGCTTGAGCCCCGGAGTTAAAGGCTGCAGTGGGCTATAATTATACCACTGCTTTCCAGCCTGGGCAACAGAGTGAGACCCTATCTCTTAAAAACAAAACAAAAAAAGCTTCTTATGACACAGGAGAATATGATACTTCCAAAGAACCGGTATTTATGGAGTAAATAAATATCCAGAGGGGAAGGTATTTTGGGCACGAGCCCACTTCAGTAGGGTTCAAGTCCTGCCTTGCCTTTTACTTACTTGATCCTCATGTATTTCTGTATCTGTACCTTTTGAACCCACCCTTCTACACATGCACTCTCTTAGCAAATGTCTAGTAAAAGCAGTTCTCAGCTCTCACCTGGACCTTGCACTGATTGTCTTGCTGTTATTTTCCCTCTAAGGTCAGCCTCTATTTCTCTCGCCTACTGTTTTGTACCTTTCCTGTTTTGATTGATTTTTATATTTGTATTTTTGGTGTGTTTTTATTTCATTTTATTTATTTATTTAGAGACAGGATCTGGCTTTGTTATATAGGCTAGAGTGGAATGGTAGGATTCTTACTGAAGCCTTGAGCTTCTGGGCTCAAGCAGTCCTCCTGTCTCAGCTTCTGAGTAGTTGGGATTACAGACACCTGCCACCATGCTTGGCTAGTTCTCATTTCTTGGCAAGACAGGGACTCAAACTCCTGCCTCTAGTGATCCTCCTCCTGTGACATCCTAAAGTGCTGGGGCTGCAGGCGTGAGCCACTGAGATCAGCTGTTATTATGTGTGTTTTAAAGTTTAAGACATTTTTCTCTATCAA
Organism: Arctocebus calabarensis; assembly: GCA_963573935.1. Lineage (NCBI taxonomy): Eukaryota > Metazoa > Chordata > Mammalia > Primates > Lorisidae > Arctocebus > Arctocebus calabarensis. Next base: position 17,182 of record CAUYON010187403.1, read on the forward strand.
AGTAATATTCTATATAGATTTTTTAAGTGTTAATAAGCAACAAGGTTTATACTAAGAAATGGGTGCCTGGAGCTTCAGCCCGTCCTTATACCCAAGTCCTGTTCTCAGACAACCATTTTTGAGTCTCTTGGTTCTTTCGGCTGTTTTCTTTCATCTTTCTTAATATTATGTTTTGATTTTTCCTTAGTGGACTTTGTATGTTGGTTTATTACTGTGGAAATAAGAGTTTAGTTCTTCTTATTGTCCCACACTCCTGTCTACCCCCTGAAAAAACTTCTTCTTCCCCATCCTCTCTTATATATTAATTTTCTGTTAAATCAATATTCATTTTTTACATTATTATGAGTGTGGAACTGTTTTCACAGCTAAGGCATATAAATGCAATGATTACATTTTCTTTCTTATGCTGGCTGTATAATAGCTTTACTTACATACTTCTCATTTTCTCTAGTATTTGTAAGCTTTCTGACAGAATTCTAACAATCTTCTCAATGCCTTTTTTTGGTGGGGGGCTTGGGGGGAGAGAAAGCTTCTTTCCTGGAACTAGTATAGATACTTGCTCTTCTGGCCTGCCACACAAGAAACACTGTGTGGGTTTTTCCCCCAGAGTGTGTCAGTTTTACTAGACAGGAGTTTCTTGGTCTTTTGCTTGGGCAGTGCATGCCAAGATTCAGAGCACTGAGAAGGGAAGAAAGCGGGAATCTCAGGGGTTAGCATATAGATTTTTATTTAATCTCTCAGTTTTCAGAACAGTGTTTTCTGCTATGCCTGATAAATCAGGGACTCTCTGGTTCAGTTTCTTCCAGGAAATAGACTGTCTCCTGCTGGAATTGGGGAGAAAATCTGGGTTTTTGAAAGTCTTTTTGTAGAAATATAACAGAAACATAGAAAAGTCACAAATATGAGTATACAACTTGATGGATTTCCACAAAATGAACTACATCCATGTAATCAGCACACACATTTTTTTTTCAAAGATCTTGGTATGTTTTATCATCTTTGAAATTACCCAGAACAGTAAGTACTTAGGTATCTAGAGCAGAATTATCAAAAAATCCCTTTGTACTAATGATTCCATCATTCTTACATTATTTAGAAATAATTATCTTGAAAATAACATACTGTATGTCATCCAGTACACATACTACAAAATCAGTTTTTACCAGCACTCCAGAATACCTCCTTGTACATCTCTGTTTATTACCCCAGAAATAACTACTGTCCTGACTTCAAACAGCATAAATTAGTTTTGCCTGTTTTTATGCTTGGTATAAATGGATCACATAGTATGTGCTAATGTCCAGCTTTTTTCATTGACTTTTCTTTTAAAAAAGCAAAACAAAACACAAGTGACATATTATCAACTTTTGTACTTTATAGTGTATAATATAAAGTAGTGATTTTCATTTGTTGAAGGTAGAAGATTTTTAAGTTTTGCATTGCAATAAAAAGGTTTCTGTTTTATCCTTTCCTTGCTTTAAACATGGGAAAGTTAGGGGGGGACTTGGTTGGTGGGGTCTGAATAACTGGTGAGCTGCTGTTGTATTGCCCTTTGGAAAAAACTCGGCTTTAAACCATTTCCTCTTTCACTATACACTACTATGAGGTGTTAGCCTCCTGCCCTCATTCGCCAAGAAAGATTTACTGCTAAGTTTTCAAAGTAATAAGTTGAAAAATATGTATGTAAACATACATACAGTATAGTATCTAGTCAATGCTAGGAATCAAACTTAGGATATGTATTTAAGGAAGTTATATTTATACTTCAGAAAGCATTAATATACCTTTTTTATATATTTAGTTAGTGTGGTGTTTTGAGATATGCCATGTATTTAATTGTTTCTTTCTATTTGTGTGTTTAAGGAATTTGTGCTTATAAATCTCTAGTGTATGTTTACAGGGAACATGTTAGGGCGATATCAAAGGATAATTTGTTTGTATGTTTTTATCTAAATCTCAAAGGAATTAAATTTTAGATTATAGTATTAGAGCACATATCTAGGGAGAAACTTCTATCATGTCAGGGTTCTGAGGCGTTTTATCTTGAGTGCATATCCCCTTAATTTTTCTTTCTGGTGCAAATTTTCATCTTACTGAAGTGAGCTATTCTCACAGAACATTTAAATTGATATTTGCACCAGCATTCTAAATCTGAAAGATGGCATGCTGATGTGCACATACAGGTCAGCAGTTTCAGGGGGAAAACATTGTTCTTGGAACTACTACTATTTATTTTTCCTTTATTAGCATTGGAATTTTCAAGTTAGTTTTCAAAATATAGAAGAGAAGCAAACATGAGAGTAATTTTTGGTGGTTTTAATGGTTTCTTTCCTGATTATATATGTCACTAATAACCATAATGCATTATTTTTCTCTTTTATTTTTTTAATATATTTTTTATTTCTTTATTAAATCATAACTGTGTACATTAATGCATTTATGTGGTAGAATGTGCTGATTTGATATACAAAGTGGAATGCTTACATCTAACTGATTAACATAATCTCCTTGCTCACTTATTTGTTGTGGCAAAAACATTCATACTCTATTCTTAA
>CAUYON010187405.1:0-11812 GCA_963573935.1 Arctocebus calabarensis
TGTGGCGGGCGCCTGCAGTCCCAGCTACTTGGGAGGCAGAGGCAAGAGACTCGCTTGAGCCCAGGAATTGGAGGTTGCTGTGAGCTGTGATGCCATGGCACTCTATCCAGGGTGACAGCTTGAGGCTCTGTCTCAAAAAAAATAAAAATAAAAAAAAAATAAAAATGCTTTTCCTTCTGTTGAGATGACCATTTTTGTCCTTTACTCTGTTACTGTGAAGAAATACATAGATATATTTTCTAGTGGGATCTAGACAAAAAAATATATATATATATATTCTTTACTTGTGAAGAAATACATAGATATATTTCTAGTGAGATCTTCTGTTGAGATGACCATTTTGTCCTTTACTTGTGAAGAAACACATAGATATATTTTCTAGTGTTAATGCACACTTTCAAACCAGGGATAAACTCAATTTGGTCATAATGTGTTTTATATGTGGTGTATACACTAATACTGTATTACCCCATTCTGAACAAATTATAGATATACAGCATATTAGAACCAATACATATGCTGTCATGTGCCACAGAAGGACATTTTGGTCAAGATGGACCATGTATATGCCAGTGGTCCCAGTGATTATAATGGAGCTGGAAAATTCCTACTGCCTAGTGATGTTGTAGCCATTGAAATATCATGGTGCAATGTACTATTCTCATGTTTGTGCTGATGCTGTATAAACAAATCTACTACGCTTCCAATTGTATAAAAGTACAGCACATACAAGTATGTACATAACACTTGATAATGATAATAAGTGACTGTTACCGATTTAAGTGTCTCCTACACTGTATTTCTATTGACATTTTAGAGTGTACTCCTTGTATTTGTTTTTTAAAAAGTTAGCTGTAAAAACAGCCTTGGGCAGCTCCTTCAGGAGGAATCCAGAGGAAGGCTTTGTTGTCACAGAAAGGCACCTCCACACACGTTCCTGCTTCTGAAGACCTTCCAGAGGAACGAGACGTGGAGGTGGACACAGTGAGACCGATGACTGACTAGGTTAGTGTGTGTAACTTAGTTTTTTTTGTAGAGACAGAGTCTCACTTTCTGACTCCTCAGTAGAGTGCCGTGGCATCACCCTGCTCACAGCAACCTCCAACTCCTGGGCTTAGGCGATTCTCTTGCCTCAGCCTCCCCAGTAGATGGAACTACAGGTGCTCTCCACAATGCCCGGCTATTAGTTTTTAACAAAAAAGTTTAAAAAGTAAAAACTAAAGAAAATTTAGAAATAGAAAAAACTTACAGAATAAGGCTATAATGAAAGAAAATATTTTTGTACACTCGTTTGGTAAATGTATTGTGTTTAAGCTAAATGTTGTTACAAAAGAGTCCAGAAATTAAAAATATTAAAAGATTTATACCTTAATAAAGTTACCATAGGCCAAGGTTAATTTATTATTATTATTTTTTTTTTTTTTTTTGAGACAGAGCCTCAAGCTGTCACCCTGGATAGAGTGTGGTAGCATCATAGCTCACAGCAACCTCCAATTCCTGGGCTCAAGCGAGTCTCTTGCCTCCACCTCCCAAGTAGCTGGGACTACAGGCGCCCACCACAACGCCTGGCCATTTTTTTGGTTGCAGCCGTCATTGTTGTTTGGCGGGTCCAGGCTGGATTCGAACCTACAAGCTCAGGTGTACATGGCTGACACCTTAGCCCACTGAGCCCCAGGTGCCGAGCCAGGTTAATTTATTATTAAAGAAAGAAAGACATTTCTCACAGATTTAGTGCAGAGCATTTATAGTCTACAGCAATGCTCAGCAATGTCCTAGGTCTTCACATCCGCTCAGCGCTGCACCCAGAGCAACTCCCAGCCCTGTGAGCTCCCAGTAACTGCCCCATCTGTAAGTGCACCATTTATCTTTTATTCCTCACTTTCCCTGTGCCTTTTCTATATTTAGAGGTGCACAAATGCTTACCACTTTGTCTTACTACAACTACCTATAGTATTCAGTACAGTAACATTCTGTAACAGGCTAGACCATGAAGCCCTATCTTCACAGTCAATAGACAAATGAGGACAGTAAGAACAAGGACAATTAATAGAAATCTAATAACATATACACTCCTGCTCAGGCTGGTCTTGAACTCTTGCACTCAAATGATTCTCCTTCTTGCCTTAGACTCCCAGAGTGCTAGGATTACAGGCATGAGCTACCACGCCCAGGCCCTGATGGTTTAAAATATTTTTTGTGTATATTTATTAGAGATTGCCATTAATTTTCCTTTGTCTTAATGTCCTTGTCCATTGGGTAAAAGATTTTCTAATCATCACAGAATTAGCCAGGAGCATTTCTTTTTATGCTCCTCTCTGGGAGACTTTGAATAAGACTAAAATCATCTGTGCCTGGAATGTTTTGCCAGAACATGCCCGTAAGGCAAGCTGAGCCTAGTTTTTATATTGTGGAAAGATTTTTAAAATATCGATTATGGGAGGCTGAGGCAGGTGAATTGCCTGAGCCCATTGGTTTGAGACCAGACTGAGCAAGTGTGAGACCTTGTCTCTAAAAACAGTGGGGTATTGTGGCGGGTGCCTGTAGTCTCAGATACTCGGGAGGCTGAGGCAAGAGGATCACTTAAGCCCAAGAGTTGGAGATCGCCACAGCCTTCTGCCCAGGGCAACAAAGTGAGACTCTGTCTCAAAACAAAACAAAACAAAACAACACTGATTACATTTTCATTGTACAATTCAGGTTGTTCCTTTTGCATCTGTTTTGGGAATTTGTTATTTTCCCAAGAATTTGTTCATGTCATGTATATTTTCAAATTTTTTGGCAAAAAAGATGTTCATAATATTGCTTTGTTAGCTTTTTAATCTCAGCTGTCGTTTGCAGTAATGTCCCCTTTTTCACATCTAATAGTTTGTGTTTTCCAGTTTTTAAAAAATTGATCAGTCTTGCTAGAGGTTTGTCAATTGTATTAGTCTTTTCAAAAAAAACAACTTTATCTTGGTCATTCCTCCCTGTTGTACCTTTATTTTTTATTTCCCTAATTTCTGGTTTATCTTTATGGTCATCCCTTCATTATCTTTGGATGTATTGAGTTGTTCTTCTAAGTTTTTAAGTTAAGGTCTTAACTCATTAACTTTTAGTTTTTCATCTAATATATGCATTCATTATTACAAAGCAATGCCTCTAATCATCATATGGCATTATATTCATTATCATGTTTGGGTATTTTTGTTATTATTTAGTCTTAAGTATTTTTTTATTTTATTTATTTATTCATTTGGAGATAGAATCTCAAGTTGTCGCCCTCAGTAGAGTGCTGTGCTGTCACAGCTCACAGCAACCTTGAACTCTTGGGCTTAAGCAATTCTCTTGCCTCAGCCTCCCAAGTAGCTGGGACTACGGGCGCCCCCCACAACGTCCGGCTATTTTTTTTTTGGCAGGCCCAGGCTGGATTTGAACCCGCCAGCTCCAGTGTACGTGGCTGCTGCCCTAGCCGCTGAGCTATAAGTGCCAAGCTGGTCTTAAGTATTTTTAAATTTCCATTTACCTGTGAGTAATTGAAAAATGTTTTAAATTTTCCAGATTTATTAAGACTTTTAGGATATAGTTTTCTTTAATTGTCACTGATTTCTTCCAATCAGTTTGTGTTGTGATCAGAGAATGTTGTTTCTATGACACCAATTCTTCCAGGCTTGTGCAGGTTGGATTTATAGCCTAACGTGTAGCCTGTGCACTAAGAAATTCCCATCTACAGTTATTACGCACAGAATTTTATAAATACCCTGTAGATCAAGTGTGTTATTTTGTTACTCAGTTCTTCTAAATTCTTACTGATTTTTCTGTGCTTGATCTGTCAATTGCTGGGGGAGGTATGTTACAACCTCCCAGTGTGCTGGTGAATTTATTAATTTCTTCTTATAATAATTTCTTTTGTAATTTGTTTTCTTCATAAAATTTAAGGTTATCCTAACAGGAATGTACAAATTCAAAATAATTATATGCTTCTCTTATTTTGTGATTCTCTTTATCCCCTACATTGCTTTTTGCATTTTGATTAGAATATTCTTTTCCTTCCCTTTATCTTCAACCTACCCTGTATAAAGATTTAGATGTGGCTTTTCAAAACTGTATATAAGAAAACTGTGCACACACATATATATGTGCATCTAATTTAACAGTATCTTCTAATTAGAAGTCTACATTTACTTTGAATTTTTTATATAGTTTTTTTATCTTTAGTAGAGATGAGGGTCTCACTTTGCTCAGGCTGGTCTCAAACTCCTGAGCTCAGGCCATCCACCCACCTCAGCCTCCAAGAGTGCTAGGATTACAGGTGTGAACCACTGTGCCTGGCCCTGCTAATTTTCTAATTGTCCATTCAGCTGTGTTTATCTGCTGTCTAATCTTTTCAATAATTTTAATTTTAAAAAAATTACATATTAAATATATTAGTTTTAATCATTTACATTTAAATATATTAGTCCTATTATGTTCCTTCTCTAGTTGGTTTTCATATGTTTTAGTTCCCCATTTCATGACTTTAAAAATATTAAATGTGTTTTTTTTTTATATCCTGCTTTTGCTAAGTCCACTATCCAAAGTCTTTATTGACCTAGTTCTTTTTGTCATTTGGGCTGATCTTTTGCATGTTGCCTTACTTTCCTGTATTATTTTGAGATTAAAAAGTCCATATTGGGTGGCGCCTGGGTTCGGTGAGTATGGTGCCAGCCCCATATCCCGAGGGTGGCGGGTTCAAACCCTGCTCTGGCCACACTGCAACAAAAAATAGCCGGGTGTTGTGCCGGGTGCTTGTGGTCCCAGCTACACAGGAGGCTGAGGCTGAGAATCGCCTAAACCTAAGAGCTGGAGGTTGCTCTGAGCTGTGATGCCACAGCACTCTACTGAGGGCGACAAAGTGAGACTCTGTCTCTAAAAAAAAAAAAAAAAAAAGTCCATACTATTTGCAGCACAATTCACAATTGCAAAGATGTGGAATCAGTCTAAGTTCCCTTCAATTCATGAGTGGCTGAAGAAAATGTGATATAAATATATATACCATGGAGCACTATTCAGCCATAACAAGGAATGAAATAATGTCATTTATAGCAATGTGAAGGGAACTGGAGACCATTATCCTAAGTGAAGCATCTCAGGAATTGAAAACCAAACACTGTATGTTCTCACTAATAAGTGGGAGCTAATAGATGGCACACAGGAGTACAAAGCAAGATAAAGGACATTGGAAGCCAAGAAGGGGGGATGGTGGGAGGTGGGTGAAGGAGAAAAACTTACCTGTTGGGTACAAGGAACACTATTCTAGTCTGTCACTGGAACAGTGGGGACATGAAAAGCTCTGACTTAAGCATTAGACAAGATATCCATGCAACAAAAACACAGGTACCCCCTTAACTAATCTTTTGAATTAAAAAAATAATAAATCATCTTATATGTAAGTATATATATAATTACATGGAAATATATACTTGAACTTGACCGTGGAAATGCTCTGAAGCCTGGGTTAAGGTTTATTGCTCCTGAGGGAAAAGTATATGCTTTGGGCGGATCCCTGGGACGTTACAGATCCACTCAAAATGACACTTCTTGCCTCATCACTTTTGGGATCATGCAAAGAACATGATGTTCAAGTTCCAAACCCCCATCAAGGCTGGCCAGTGCCACAAATTTTCCAGGGATTTGAAAAGTGAACATTTCATTGTAACCTAATCATATGCATCCTCATATTGACCTGAAATTTAAAAAAAAGAAAAGAAATAAAAACTTTCCTTAAAAAACACCCAAAAAACAAAAAATCAAAAATTACTTTTCTGGTACTAAGGCAGAGACCATCTCCTTATTGACTAAGGGTCTAGTTCACTTTTTCTCTAAGGGCGTGGTCCTCCCTGAATCCTGGCTCTGGGCAAGGTGGTCTCTGATCTGCTCCCACCTTTGTCCCTGGCTTGGTGGCCACTCCCTTTAGAATAGCCATGCCTTGGCTTGGCGCCTGTGGCTCAAGCGGCTAAGGCACCAGACACATACCCCTGAGCTGGCCGGTTTGAATCCAGCCCTGGCCTGCCAAACAACAATGACAGCTACAACCAAAAATAAAAATATAGCCAGGAATTGTGGTGGGTGCCTGTAGTCTCAGTTACTTGGGAGGCAGAGGCATGAGGATCGCTTGAGCCCAGGAGTTGGCGATTGCTGTGAGCTGTGATGCCACAGCACTCTACCCAGGGTGACAACTTGAGGCTCTGTCCGAAAAAAAAAGAATAGCTACGCCAGAGCCACATGCACCTCCAGCACATTTTCCAGGTTTGGCTCCTCCTATGTCCTTGGCAGACTCACAGAATTTCTTTTACTTACAAGTTCATTCTGGCACCTTAATTGAGGTACAGTGCAGGGAGCAATCCCAGGTTCTGTGGTCCAGGGCTTTTCAACTTGAGCTCATGTCAGAATCACCTTCAGAGCCTGTTAACAGAGCTTCATGGCCTGGCCAGCAGCGATTCTGACCCAGAGGGCCTGGGGCAGGGTCTGAGGATGTGCCTGAAAAGCTTCAGGTGATGCTGCTGGCATACAGGCTGCACTGGGGGAGCATTTGCCTTTTACTTCTCTATGACACCTGTGGACACAGGAAACCTTTATCAGGAAAGGAGGGTCACTGTATCAGAGGTTTTCAATAATCTGACGTATCTGCCCTAAAAGGCACCATCACGATGATTCACAAACTTTATTTAGCATGCATCAGAATCACCTCTATTGCTTCTTAAAGCATATAATAGGCATCGTCCAGTGGCTCACACCTGTAATCCCAGTACTCTGGAAGGCTGAGGGAGGGAGATCCCATGATACCAGGAGTCTGAGACCAGCTGGGGCAATATAGTGAGAACCCAGCTCTAAAAATAAAATAAAATAAAATGAAATTATCTGGGTATAGTGGTGGTGCCTGTCTGTAATCCCAGCTAGGATCTCTTGAGCCCTGGAGTCTGAGGTTGCTATGACCTATGATGATGCCACTGCAGTTTAGCCTGGGGGATAAAGCAAAACTCTGCCTTTAAAAAATAAAGAAAAATAAAAAAGAAAGAAAAAACCAAAAAACATACTATACATGACATCAATTTAATATTGCTTACAATGAGTCAGCTTTCGAGTTTACACATGTCACTAATAAACTGTTTTTAATCTAAATTCTGTTTTTTATTTATTCCCTCCTCCTACTTTCTTTGGGTATGGCTTAACGGCTTCTAACATCTTGACTTTTATTACTTCTTATTAAATGATCAAAACATATTTGATCCTATACATTTTTTCATAGTTTTAGCTGAATCTTGTAAGTTGAAATATCAGTCATTCTCTTCATCATTATAGAGTTTAAGTGCAGCTTTTTATTTCTTCTTTGACTCAAGACTTGTTTAGGAAAATATTTTTAAATATAATTGAATCATAAAGCATTTATTAATTTCAAGTTACAGTGCATTGCAGTTTGAGAATCTGGTCCATGTAATTTTTTTTTCTTTGCATCTCACTATATTGTCAATCTTCCTAAATGTTACATAGACACCCAAGAGGTATAGTCTCTGCATAATTTGAACTTAATCTCTTAAGTAGTTTTACAGTGTTTAGACTTTCTTCACTTATTATTATTTTTTTTCCTTCTGAGTCACTCAGTTTATGATTTCCCCTGATGTTGCATGGAGAGGGTTTCCAGACCATAATGCAGAGCGAGGGAACCCGGCTGAGTCCAGGTTGAGGGCCTGGAGCTAAGAGTCCAGGGAGACAAAGAAGCCAGAGTCTGCAGTGCAGAGTCCTAGAGTGTCGGCCACACACAGAGAGAACGCTGGACATCTGCAAGGGGCCCCTTAACAACTCTCAAATACAATCCACGAGCACTAAGTCACTTAACAGAGCTTCAAAATGTATGAAAAGAACGTGATAGAATTGTGAGAAGAAATAGATATCCATGACTATAGTTGATTACAACCCCTCCTTCTCAATAACTAATGAAACAGTAGAAAGAAAATCAGTGAGAGCACAGAAGATGTTACAACACCATCAACAACTTGATGGATTGACACTTACAGAGCGCTCAACCCAGCCACAGGAGAATACACGGCCCTTCTAAAGGCCTGTGGAGCAACCGCCACAGCAGACCATGTTAGGGATATCAACAAGACTTGATCGATTTGAAAGGATTCTAATCATACAAAATACATTCTATAACCTCAGTTGGACTAAATGAAAAACCAGTAACAGAAGATGTCTGGGAAATCCCTACATATTTGGGAACAAAACAACACATTTCTAAATAACCCATAGGTCAAAGGAGAAATCAAAAGGGAAATTAGTAAGTAATTTGAATGGAGTGACGATGGAAAAACATCAGGATGTTTGTGCACTTAGGAGGGAATTTATAGCACTAAATACCTACATTAGTTAAATCTAATAAGATATTAGATTCTACCTTAAGAAACTAGAAAAAAGGAGCAAATTAAACATGAAGTAATCAAAAGAGAGGAAACAATAAAGATCAAGGCAAAAACCAATTAAATAGAATAGAGAAAAAAAGAGAAAATAAAATGAAACCAAAATTAAAACCTCTGCTAAATTAATCAGAGTCGGGGGCAGGGAGAGAACACAAATTACCAGTATTAGGAATGACAGAATTAACGTGACTCTAGAACAGTGTTTTTCAACCTTTTTTATCTCATGGCACACTTGAACCTATAGTTAAGCTTCTGCAGGACACTTAAATTATGTTGATCAAAAAAAGATACACTTACTGTGCTTTGAACTTCTTTTGAAAATGATTTAATTAATGATCTTCTTTTTCTTTTCTTTCTTTCTTTCTTTTTTGAGACAGAGTCACTTTGTCATCCTTGGTGTCACATCACAGCTCACAGCAACCTCAGACTCTTGGGCTCAAGTGATTCTCTTGCCTCAGCCTCCCAAGTAGCTGGGACTATAGGTGCCCATCACAATGCCAGGTTAATTTTAGAGATAGAATCTTACTCTAGCTCAGGCTGGTCTCCGACCTGTGAGTTCAGACGATCCGCCCACCTCTGCTTCCCAGAGTGCTGGGATTATAGGCATGAGCTACTTTGCCCGGTCACTGATCTTGTTTTTCTTTAACAAGAAAGGGTTTTTTTGTTTTGTTTTAATTTCAGGTTAATGTGAGGGTATAAACAACTAGGTTACAATGCTTGCCTTTTTTAAGTAGAGTCCCTCTTGTAGTTGTGTCCTGCACCCAAGAGGTGTGTCATATACCCCTACTTTATGCCCAGTAAGTGGGAGCACACCAATCTCCCTATCCTCTCCCCTCTCTCTCATTCCCCTCCCCCCAACTTGAATTGAATTGAATTTTTCTCTTATATAGGCATGATTTAGATTGTCTTCTGGGTTCATATTAGTATTGAGTACTTTGGATTCTTACTTCTCCATTCTTGTGATGCTTTACTACAAAGAATGGTTTCAGGGTGGTGCCTGTGGCTCAAAGGAGTAGGGGACTGACCCCATATACCGGAGGTGGTGGATTTAAACCCGGCCCTGGCCAAAAACTGCCAAAAATTGTCAAAAAAAAAAAAAAAAAAAGAATGTGTTTTAACTCCATCCAGGTTAATACAAAACACATAAAGTCTCCATCTTTTTATGGCTGAATAGTATTCCATGGTATACATATACCACAGTTTGTCTATCCATTTCTGGATTGATGGCACTTAGGTTGTTTCCACATCTTGGCAATTGTAAATTGAGCTTAAGTAAACAAACTAGTGTTCTCATGATAAAATGATTTTTTTACCTTTTGAGTAGATGCCTAGTAATGGGATTGTGGGATCAAATAGGAGATCTAATTTGAGATCTTTGCAGATTCTCCATACTTCTTTCCAAAGAGGCTGTATTAGTTTGCAGCCCCACTAGCAGTGTAAAAGTGTTTTATTCTATCCATATCCACGCCAGCCTCTGCAGCTTTGAGACTTTGTGATGTGGGCCATTCTCACTGGGGTTAGGTGATATCTCAGGGTGGGTTTTGATTTGCATTTCTCTGATAATTAGGGATGATGAGCAGTTTTTCAAGTGTTTGTTAGCTATTTGTCTGTTCTCAAAGAGAAGGTTCTGTTCATGTCTATTGCCCAGTAATATATGGGATTGTTTGCTCTTTTTGTGTTGATTAATTTGAGTTCTCTGTATATTCTAGTTATCAACCCTTTGACAGATTTATAACATGCAAATATCTTTTCCCATTCTAAGGGTTGTCTGTTTGCTTTAATTATTGTGTCTTTAGCCGTGCAGAAGCTTTTCAGCTTAATTAAGTCCCATTTGTTTATTTTTGTGTTGTTGCAATTGCCACTGAAGTCTTCTTCATAAAATCTTTCCCTAGGCCGACATTATCAAGAGTTTTTCCCACACTTTCTTCTATGATTTTTACCGTCTCATGTCTTAGATTAAAATCTTTTATCCATCTTGAGTCAATTTTTTAAGTGGTGAGAGGTGCAGGTCCAGTTTCAGTCTTTTACATGTGTTTATCAGTTCTCCTAGGACCATTTATTGAACTGGGATTCTTTTCCCCAGGTATGCTTTTATTTGGTTTATCAAAGATCAGGTGTCCACTATAGACTGGTTTCATCTCTTGGTTTTCTATTCTGTTCCATATATCTATATCTCTATTTTTGTGTCAATACTATGCTGTTTGGATCACTGTAGACTTGGACTTGTAATATAACCTGAAGTCTGGTAGAATGATGCCTCTGGCTTTGTTTTTATCACTAGGAATTGCCTTGGCTATATGAGCTTTTTTCTGATTCCATACAAAATGAAGAACTGTATTTTCCAGTTCTTCAGAGTATGATGTTGGGTTTTTTTTTTGTTGTTATTGTTCTCACTCTGGCACCCTGAGTAGAATGCTATGCATCATAGCTTACAGCAACCTCAAGCACTTGGGCTCAAGTGATCATCTTGCTTCAGTTTTTCTATTTTTAGTACAGATGGGTTCTCACTTTTGCTCAGGCTGGTCTCAAACTCCTGAGCTCAAGCAACCCACCCACCTCAGCTTCCCAGAGTGCTTGGATTACAGGCATGAGCCACTGCGCCTGGTTATTATTGTTATGTTGTTATTTAAATGGGGATTACACTGAATCTGTAGATTGCTTTGGGAAGTATAAACATTTTAACAATGTTGATTTGCCCCAGTCAAGAGCACGGTATGTTTTTCTATTTGTTGATGTCTTCTGCTATTTTTTTTCTTGGAGTTTCATATTTCTCTTTGTCGAGATCTTTCACCTCTATTGTTAGGTATATTCCTAGGCATTTCATGTTCTTTGATGCTACTACTGTGAAGGGAATTGAGTCCTTGATTTGCTTCTAAATTTGGTTGTTACTGGCATATACAAAGGCTACTTATTTGTGGACATTGATTTTATACCCTCACATGTTACTGTAATTCTTCTTCTTTTTTTTTTTTTTTGGCCAGGGCTGGGTTTGAACCTGTCACCTCTGGCATATGGGGCTGGCACCCAACTCCTTTGAGCCACAGGCGCCACCAGTTACTGTAATTCTTGATCACTTGATCAATCTTGTGGTTGAGTCTCTGGGTTGTTTAACTATAAGATCATATCATTGGCAAATAGCCAAAGTTTGACCTCCTCTGTCCCCATTTGGATGCCCTTAATATTCTTCTCTTGCCTGATTGGATTGACTAGAACTTCCGGAATATGTTGAACAGTAGTGCCAATAGAGGACATCTTTGTCTAGTTCCAGTTCTAAGGGGAAAAGCTTTCAGTTTTACTCCAATCAGTACGATATTAGCTGTGAGTGTGTCATAGATGGCTTCAGTTTAGGAAATGTGCCACCTATGCCTATTTTCTTAAGT